>NW_004624857.1:3228259-3295154 GCF_000247695.1 Heterocephalus glaber | reverse complement strand
TATTTGCCCTATTTCTCTCTCAGTGAGTCTGTCATTGGTGTAGAGGAAAGCTATTGATTTTTGTGTGTTGACCCTGTAACCAGCTACTTGACTGAATTTGGTTATTATGTCTAGAAGACTTTTGGTGGAGTTCTTGGGGTCTTCTATATAGAGGATCATGTCATCTCCAAATAATGACAATTTGTTAGTCAGTGTATTTTAAATCTATCATGCTACATAGTCTAAAACAGAATAAGGATGAATGAATCTTTTTTCCTACAGACTTTGGTTGAATACGTTATAAAAAAATATAAATCATTCTTCCTATTCAAGTCTGTTATAAATCACAGATTACGATGCCAGCAAAGCATCAGATGATATATCTGTTTAACAAATATGGAGACCAGGTTATTATAGAAGTAAAGAAGAATCGGTGTCAGCCTTGATCACCATCACTTATCTCTACCTTAAAAATATTTAATCTGGCATCCTTCAGAGAGCAAGGCCTAGAAATGACTGCTTTTTTAGGTAACATTTTCTCTGAAACACTCTCGTGTAACATCTCTTTGTATTTTAATACAAAATTGGGATTTGATATACAGACAGCAAAGCAGCAGACTATTCTATTCATTTGAGAATTTGTTTGGAATAGAAACACTCGCTCCACCCCTCTCTCCTGAGTGTAATCAGAGTAAAACCAGTGGGAGCTCTTTGATGGGCAATTTAGGGGAACTGCAGACAACATTAGCCATGTGTGTCTTCCAATTTAATTAGATGGGAATCAGAATTTTCATAATCAGCCTGAAAAGATATCTTTCCAGAACTGACAGATATAGACAGGACAAACACACCACTCGTGTCTCAATGCACTGTCTCAATGACACTAGGGCCTTTTTCTGCCTGAGACAAGTTCAGGTTACAACACAGACATGATGAGCTGTGACATCACACTGAGCAAGCCCAACCCTTCACTAGCAAACCAAGCCAACACCAACCCAAGGATCTCAGTGCACAGAGGCTACTGAGACCTGTAAAAGGAGGAAGGAGAAAATGTTTGGTGCCAAAAAGAGCTGAGTCCCTAAGTCTTACACAAGCCAACACAAGGCTATGCTGCTCTAACCTGCAGGCAGACCTGAGCCCACGTAGCAGACATCATTCAGCATCAGAAGAATCTCTGCATAAAACACAAGAGCAGAATCACTCCAGAATAGCACTAGAATAATTCATACTCTCAAACTGAGTGGTTTCATGCTAAAAACTCCTGGTGCTGAGTTTCACTACTTACTTCTGGGTACAGTTAAGAGTTTTATTTCATAAAACCTTTCAACTGAAGAAACAAAAGCGAAAAAAGGTGTGTTGTTTAAACCAAGGACTGTATCTGATTGAGTTTAGAAGGCCCACTCTAACAGATTATCATTTAATGTTTAAATCATCTTAACATCTATTATCAATTATGAAATAAATTAACTTGCAAATGAACTCTAGTCCAAAAGTTTATTCGGAAAGGCTAGTATTTCAAATTCTGTAAATATTTTACCAAAGATAAAAATTGAAAATTGTTAGGTTCCTAGACTAGTCAAAAAATGACACTACATTTCATATTATCGCTAAACTAAAATAATATATCTAAAATAAAATGTAATAGAAAACAGTACTGTGAAAACTAAATGCAAATCCTAAAATAATTAAAGAAGTATATTGGCTTTTTATATTCTCTCCCCTCAATGACAGTACTTGAGGTAGCTACATGAGGAAATAAATAGGTTTTCAATGACTCTAAATTGAACCCTGAATTATTTCATATGTTTTGATTGCTACTTTATTACATCCAATGCTATTTCAAATGCATAACTTGCATTCAAAATGCATAACTTTCTTTATTGAAGCGAATATGAGAGGACAAAGATTTTCTGTCTGTACCGGGACAGAAATATCGTTAAGTAAAGGTGGTCAAAACCTTTCCAGACAAACACAGGTGGAAGACTGCCAGACTGGAACACAACCAACTAAAGTAGGTTGTTTCCCAACAACCAATAGCAATTTATCAATTTATGCCAACCCCTGATCTCCCAGGAAGAGGGGTTGAGGTACACCAAAGAATCTAACATGTTAATTCTAGTAACAGAGCCTATACCTGAGGTTTCTGCTCTTGTTTGGCAGTACTGGACTGGGAGATGAAACCCAGGACCTTCGCACTGAACTATACATCCCCAACCCTTTTTTATTTTTTTTGAGATGGGGTCTTATGAAGTTACCCAGGCTGGGCTTTTTCAGATATATTTATCTTCTTTTTCAAATTTTAAGAAGTTTATAGAGAAAATGTTATGCAAACTGCTAAGAAGCCACAATTGATGTGAACTAAATCTCAGGTCTGGAATCTCACAGTAACTTGTAAGCCACTATTCTCTGAACTTATTCAAGAAGAGAAAACTAACAATGAGCACAAACAAGGAACTGGTTGTTCTCTTGCGGTATTTAACAAAGAGTTGTTGCTTAGAGAATCCAGAGGAAACAAGAGCGCTGCCCAGCAGTTAGGTGTTTGCAGAAAGGATTCTCTGGCAATTTTTCTGCGCATTAGCCTAAACTGTTCAAATATTCGCCACCTGACAGGGCTGTCCTTCAAGAAGATAATAGAAGTAATCATTCTTAAATGGGCAGAGGTTTTAAGTAACCATGTTCCCTGAATACCTTAGCTCAATGATTTCCATAAACAGAACTGAACACAAGGGAGAGCAACAATGCCAACTTAGGTAAAAGTCAGCTAACCCAACCAAGAGATCCCCTGCATACATTCCCAATATACAGTAATTACACAAAGTCCACCCACCTACCCTGTGGCTACTAGGAATTTCCCTCTCCTCCAGCTCTGTACTATGAGTAGACCTCACTTCTTCCAGAAACCAGCCCCCTTTCACCTCTGGGTAGCCATTTCTCACTCACGGGAATCTTTTGATCAGCAACAAGACTTCCATTGCAGGTTTATGTGGTAGTAAGGAAAATGAGGAGGGGAAGCAGAAAGGAAAAGGGGGAGATAAGCAGAGAATTCTCCACATTTCTGCATACAGATAATTCATTTCTTCATTCAGGAAAGAATTATTGCTACCAGGCACCACATATAATTACCAAAAACAAGGCAGATATATTCCTAACCTCATGGAGCACCCTTTTTATATTTGTAATCTTCCAATCTAGGGCATCCCAAATTTAAGGACTCCTCAGAAGAAAAAAATATATATATACATATACATATATATATATGTGGCTGTTTTAAGACATAGATATTCTGACATATCCTCCTTGAGGTTCTAATTCACCAAATGTGAGGTCTGACCTATGGGTATTTCTGGTATATAATTAAGGTTGGGGAGCACTATTATAACTACTATCTTTAAATAAGTCAGAAGGCAAAATGACTAAATTATATTACCAAATTACAAGAAAAAAAGCATTTTCCCTTAGCTTCAAGAGATACCTAACACAAGAAGGGAGGTCTACACTCTTAAAAGTCTCAAGAAAATATTGACAGGCTTTGTTATTGTCCTTTACAACCCAAATATCAAATCCACCTCTTTGTCCATGTATCAAGTTGTAGGCAACCAAGTCATATTGTGGGAATATAAAAATGAGGAAGACAGGGAAAACAGGCATGTAAATAATCAAACCATCATGGCACAGTAGTGTAAGAAAAATCTGAATCACAGAGGTAACTGAATCATGGAAAGCTTCAAGCAAAGATCTAAATGGTGAGTTTGAAAAGTCTTTCTACACACAAGTCAGGTCATTTCTACTCTCTCATAGCTTCTCATGCCATAAAAAATACACCCAAATGCTCTCACCTTCCAGCCCAACAGAGACCTCAGACCTGCTCACCTGTGCTGCCCTCCTGGCTCTGGGCTCCAGCTACCTGGGCTGCATCTTGGCCCCTCAATCACTTGCTCATTCCCACCCTAAAGCCTTTGCACATGCTGTTCCCTTTGCCTAGAACATTCTTGCTCTTTATCATCCTGTCAAAAGCTCAAAGAGGGCTCCCTTGAACTGCAACAACCAGTCACCAGCACACTGCCACACAGCCACTGACAATGACCATTTATTTGTCCATTTGTTTCTCCAGCAAAATATAAGCTGTGAGGACAGGGATGTCCCCTCTCTCCTTCACGGCTATACCCTTGAAACCCAGAGGGTAGCTGGCACAGGTGCTCAGTAAATATTTGCTCAGTGAAAGAATGAACAAATTAACTAGACAGGAAGGGAGAGGGAAAGACAATTTCCCTTTTAAAAATGAGTAGTTTTATTCAATAGAGAAAGTAATAGCAGAACTCTACTTCCTCCTTTTGACTAAGCTACTAGGAAAATCCTTATTAAGTTTTAAGTTTGAGTAAGTCAAAAATAGTTTCTGTCAAAATAACCCCAAAACTCCAATACTACAATAAATGCTATTTTATATATTATCCAATTTAGAAATGGTGGAGGAAGAAGGGAAACAAAGGAATAGGAGAGAAGCGGGCAGGATAGAGGAAGTGGAGAGAAGTGGAAGTAGCAGGGAAAAAACAAACAGAGAGGAAGAGGTACAGAGTGATAACAAGAAGGAGTGACAGAGGAGAAAAGAGGTTAACTGGCTATTTCACCAGGCCCTAGGTGTCTAAGCAAGCTGCAGCTGCTGAGACAGACAGCAAGGACTGGAATGAATGCCAATGACACTGGGGTCTCTTGGTCCTCCCAGTTCTGCCACCTGTGCCAAGCCCATGACATTCTCTGAGCGCCTGGTACTGTACAGTGAAGACAGGGACAGGGGAGGGATGGGCAGGTGGTTAGAGCAGGGAGAGGCCTCACTGAGTGTTCGTATCACTGTGAAGAACCATATACAAGACTGAGTGATTCTACAGAGGCAAAATGAGCCTCAGGGTTGACACAGCAGATTAGACAAAGTCAGAGACCCTCCGATACCATTGTGAGGTTTTCGTGTTGAATCAGAAGTCTCCGTCAACTGAAATTCCTTTAAAAAAGGATGTGGACAAGAAAGTAAATAGAATTAACAGAAGGAATCCCGTGGTCCACATTCTGGAGAAATCTCAAAAATTTTAATTGTAAAATCTTAATCAATAACTTAAATCTGATTTCTTCCTCCTTGAATTCAGAAGTAACATTTTCATCAGTTAGTACACAGTACATAGACAATCTAATATCTGATTTATTTTTTAAAACTATGTGCTCATCATAACACCAGTCCAATGCCAGGATACTACTTGAAAGAAATTTTTTTTTAGTTTGTAAATCTTACTTGGAGATAGGAAAACAAAATAATTTTAGAGATTATTTTTTAAATGTTAACGACAGTTTGTCACTTTTTCCACTTTATTTCACAGATGTGTCTCTAGGAAAAAAATAAAACTTAGAAACTGGCTCTAGATAAAATATGTAGTTTATTGCCAAAACTGCAACTCACTTGTAGGTCCTAAGAATTTTCTCAAAATTTCAGACATTTAGGAAGGAAACAAATATTTTACCATATTCAAACTAATAGGATTTAGGTTTCCCCAGTTCCAAGACACAATATCCTGTAATGCTATTAACATGTTCTTAAATTCTGCACATAGGATGGGTCCATTCCCATGTTTTAATAAGCTCTTGATTTCAAACTGAAAATACTGGAGCCAGGACCTCAGTGATAGTAGTCAAGGGCAAGGCCTTGAGATAACAGTATAATGGTCACTTCTTATCCACAGGACATATGTTCCATGACCCCAGAAGATGCTGAAACCACAGATAGCAGTGAATGCTGCATATACTGTATTTTTTCCTATACATATCTATGACAGAAATTAGACACAATAAGAGATTAACAACAAAAACTGAATAGAACAATCATATCAATCAATATACTGTAATAAGTTGTGTGAATATAGTCTCCTTCAAAACACTTTATCATATTGTACTCTTCCTTAATATGATGAAGTAATATATGGGGCCTGTGTAACAAGATGAAATGAGGTGAGTGACATAGACATTGTGACATAGCATTATGTTACCTGAACAAAAGCACTGCAACACAGCCACAGCAGATCTGATAACCAAGATGGCTAAGAAGTGACTAGCAGGCAGGTAGCATATACAGTGTGGATACACCAGACAAAGAGACAATTTACATCTCTAATGGGATGGAGACAGGCAGTGTAAAATTTCATGACATTACTCAGAATGGTACGCAATTTAAAGCTTATGAATTACTTCTAGGATTTTCCATTTAATCTTTTCAAACCATGCATAACTGAAACTACAGAAAGTAAAATCATGGATAAGGTGGAGGTTATCATAGTATGATGAAGACCCTGACCTTGGAGTCCATCTGCATCATTTCTTATGTGCTGTGAACACAAGATCAGTCACCACTGGGGATCTGAATCTCCTTCAGTGAGGTTTCCTATCTTGTTCATTCCTTCATTCATTAAAACAGCGGAGACAGGCACTATGCTGGGCACTGGGTATACAAACCTGAGTAAGAGTCATCTTTACTCAAGGAGCTCATTCTAGGAGGGGAGAGATTATAAAGCAAGTTAATTGTGACGAGCTCATTGTAGTAGATTATAGTATGCACAATTAATTGTAAGACAAGATGAGAAGAGGCTATAATCAAGCCCTGTTCTGCGTCAGCTGTAAGGAAATGACAAAGTGAACAGTTGGAGGTAGTGGAGGGGGTAGAAAAACAAACCAGAGAAAAAGCATCAGGAAATTTTTATCTGAGAAGGTTTTTCTTTTATATTAAGTAAGAAATTTCTCAAAGCAGGACCACTAAATGACTCACACCTCCACTCAAAAGAATCGTTAAGTCTGACTCATCCTGCAGTGCGTATATTACATGGAAAGGCTTATCTTTCTGCTTATTAATTTGAAACTGTGAACCACAAATGTTACTTCCTATTAAATAATTCTATGAAGTACTGCAGCAACTCTTTGTTTCTTTGAGGGAGAGGTTACATTTTCCTGGCCCTGCTATCTACTTTTATCTATCATTACTCTGCTCTCTAACTACATCTCCCAACTACATCCCAAAACTACACCTCTAGGTCCTCATCAACAAAAACCCTGACTTCCATAATGAAAACTCAAAGGCCCTACAAGCATTTGCCATGATGGGGGAGGAAGGGAGAGCTGGAGAAAACAGGCACAGGGGAAACAAGGCCAAGGCAGATGAGCAATGAGAAAGAAATCTAAGGAAAAATACAGGGTTAGAGTGCACTACTGTGAGAACATAGTAATTTGTATGGACACTGTTTAAGATTATTAGCATGGCAAATATATTTTGAGCATTAAAAATCATAAGAACAACTGAACACATGGCAACCTCCACAGAAGCTGCAGTTAGCTCCTCCTTGACTTAAAATTTCAGAAAGTATATACAGAGAAGGTTTTACTGAACAAATTCACTTTCCAAAATGGGGAACAGGATACAATTTCACTAACTATATCAAACAAAAAAGTTCTGGAAACCGAATTTATATAGATTAAAATTGTGCAATCCTAGCTGGGGATGGTTGCACATTCCCATAATCCCAATACTTGGGAGGTGAGGCGGGAAGATCACCATGAGTTCATGGCCAGCCTTGGCTACATAGTGAGTTCAAGGCCAGCCTGAACTACATAGAGAGACTGTCTCAAAGAAAAAAACAAAAAGTGCAACCCAAACACCTTTGTAAATGTAAAGTATAAGATCAGATGTTGTTAAATGAATGAGGCATTAGCTAATTTATTAGCACAAACCTGGAAATTGAGCCCAATATAGCACTGACAAGATAGACCCAGTAAGGCAGGCTCAGCCTGGCTCCTCAGGGTCCCCAGTGCCACCCCAAGCACAGGCCTTGCTCATTCAAGGTTTTCCCCAACCCAACACATGGACATTTCAGCTGCCAGAAAGAAGGGAAGAGCAGGAGAAAAGTTTGAGAGTAACATAGCGATTCAAGTGAAACCAAGACAAGAAAAGATAAATCCTATGACTTGAGTATTTAAATGAAGTTCTTCCTAACAATTAAGTACCAGTGTAATAAAAATCATCTGGAGCTAGATTCTTATCTTGATATTAAGAAATAGGAAAAAAGAAAGAAAGAAATACAAGCCCCTGAGGAGTTCAGAACACTAAGTTTTTCTTAAACTGTTCATGTTAATTGTAGGTTGACCTACTTGGGTCTTATTCCTTACACATTCAATGCCAAAATCAATGCCCTAAAAAATGTGTAAATACCTAAGCACAGTAAATAGATTCTCCAATGGCTGTGTTTTTAAACCACGGGTTACAATCCATTAGTGGGTAGCAAAATTAATTTAGTGAGTAATGACATTATTTTTAAATAAAACATCAGTATGCTTCATTGTAAGAATTGTCTCATCAACCTTTGGTTTCAATTAGCCATGTTAATGGGGTGTGTGTGTGTATGTGTATACTAAGCTGTGATATAAAAAGTATTTCAGTGGATTATGAAGACAAATCTCAAAAAAACTCTATTCTGTGATGCTGGCTTAACGTACCTCATGACATTCCTTGTTTTCTTATCCCCTATCACTGCTGACACTTAAACCTATGCTAAGACATCTCTGGGAATCACTAAGGCAAACATGCCAAGAGCTGCTGTTGCACCTGGCTCGTACACAAAGGCATTTAGAGTGTTAGCTCCATTAGACAGAATCAAAGCTCAGATGTTTCCTGGAAGAGAAATTGTGACTAGTGTGTCTCAAACACTACAATACTGCAATACAATACTATCTGGAAAATTCTACCCTTCCACCCTATGTGCTATTTCAATCTTCTGCGGACTATTATGGCTTAGATATAGTATATTACTACCAGGCTACCACTGCCAAGTTTTATCCTTAAATGATTAAAGCTCAAAACTTTAGGATCAATAAAGCTGGAAACTTTAGGATCTAGGTTCGAGTCTTTCTCATCCCGATTTAACCTTGGATGATGTATTTGACTTTTGGTGGCTCAGAGTCCCCATCTGAAACAGGAGAATGAGGCTAGAGCAGGGTTCTTCCTAGGGAGTTTCCTCTGGAGATACTTCAGTGGTCCTGCAAAAGTGGGTCTATTTTTTAAAATTAACATATGTTCATTTTTAAACTAAGAGAAAAGAGTAAACACAAAAGCATTCAGTAACAGATTTTACCCAGTATGATCACTAGACAACCAAATAATTTCATTTGGCATAAACCAGGAACAACTACTGTAAATGTCTTTCTGATTAGAAAGTTAGTAGCTCCGGCTGGAGATGTGTCTAATTATAAGCCTGCTCCATCTAAATAGCTGTTTCAAACCCAAGAGCACTGGGCTACTTCAGGGAAATAGTGTGAGGCACAGGCAGACAGACACAGGACATGGTCTCGCATCCAGGCACAGCAACTACATTTCAAGTCACACTGCTATAATGGAAAATGTCAAGGCTTTGAATATCCTTTTTCCATTTTTTTCCACAACAAATACATGTAGCAAAAATTTTCAAAGATTCAACTTTGATTAAAAATTTCCTGGTACTTCTCTTGAGAAGTGAGTTACTTCTTACTGAAAATTATCCTAAGATTGCAAGGACAGCTGTTTAAAAATGTATTGATATTTGTTAGCAACTATTTATTCATATAAATAAGGATTTTTCACCTATTGAGAAAACACAAACAATTCTAGGGGTAAAATTAAGACTGTCATTCATAATACTAATTTCAAATACACACACACACACACACATACACACACACACACACATGTATATATTCAACTAAGCCCATTTTAGTTCTATATAAATCCTGTGTTGTGTTTTGCAGTGTTGGGGATCAAACTCAGGCCTTGCATATGCTAGGCAAGCAGTCTACCAATGAGATACACCCCTGGCCCTTTTTATTTTTTATTTTGAGCTAGTCTCACTAGGCTGTCCATGCTGGCCTCAAACTTACGATCCTCCTGCCTCCGCCTCACTGCAATTACAGGCATGCACCACTGTAACCAACATATTCAGTAACTGTTTTTAAAAAAATCAATGGATCAAAACACTAGGATTATTACTGTTGTTTTTACATCTACTGTCTTCATAATTTATCTTCAAGCATTCCAGCTTCTAAATAACTCTATTTCAAATTCCCAAAACTGTGGGAGATAACCAATTGAGGCTTATCAATTAAATATTCAGTTATTCATTCTCCAAACACTTATTGAGCACTTAGCATATGTCAGACACTTCTCTAGATGTTGCAGCTGTTGTGGAGAATAAGACAAAATTCTTTCTCTAAGAAAAAGTCAATAAATAATTTAAAGTACCAAAAGAGTACATCCCCTTACATTACTATCAAATGAAGCAAATGACATAGGCTTTTTCACAAAAAAGCATAAGTCCATGCCAAGAATACTAGGATGCAGAAATGTGTGAATAAATTACTATACGCACACACAGTGCATCAGTACTAAATGTACTAACTACAGCATGGGTATGTGTAGCTATCTGTATAAATTTGAGAGCTTATTGAGCACATGCAATGCTTATTATCCAGATGCCAACAGGAGAAACATGAAAGAAAAAAGACAGAAATGACTGAAAGATGGTACTGCACTACCCATGTGCAGAACACTACAGAACTCCCAGTCTCAAAGAGTCTGACACTGAAAATCTTGTATGATTTTAGGGACCCTGACCTGTTTTAAAGCCACCAAAAAACACAAATCTACAAGGATAAAAGACCAACCCATTTACAGGCAATATCACAAAAGAGTTCTTGCCTATCACTCTATAAAAGGAAGGAACTGAACACAGGAAACTGCCTTGCCCCAGCCATGTGCCACCCCTCCCTTCCTCTCCATGGATTCGGTGAGCAGAAGCATAATGCTATCTGTTAGATTCACCAAGAAGCCACAGGGTGACCGAACACTAGTGGTTAACATCTGTTATATTACTGTTCTAACAATAAATCTGTTATATTACTGTTTTAATAAATGCTTTTATTATTTTGAACCAACTTTTCCCCTGATACTTTTACCTATTTTTAAATGATGTTTGTTTAATCTATACTTTCTTAATGAGAATATGCAGCAGTTCTGAAACCACAATTTACAGGTGACTTTGAGTCAAAGAATAAGAAAACTAACATGCTTAGTCCGAACTTGAACCACTTTTAAGCAATACTGTTCTAATATACTTTATATATATTCACCAGACAGCTCAATGCTCAATAATCAATAGGTCCATTATCAGCAATTCCAAATAACAACCTTCTTTATACACAGAAAAACTTACTAATAAGCAGTTTGGTGAGTAACAGAACTTAAGATCTATGGACTCCATAATTGTTTACAGAAACTTGGATGGATGGATGTGATTTCTATTGGTTTGCTACATTGATAAAAACAACATATGAAGAAATTACTTCTTTCTTTAAAGAGAAGAGACTGACAGCTGTTTCCAACTTTTAAATAATCTAAATATAGGGAACAATTTAAAAACACAAAGTGTTCAAAAGTTAACAAGACTATAAATAAAACAGTGAGAGTAAGGGTAATAAATCTCATAATAAGCAAAGAACTGATCAGTATATCAATACTGTATCTTTTTCATCAATTAAAATTCTAAAATTGTGGTGTTTCATACCCAATATACAAAGGTGTATAAAACTAGAAATTCCACATAACACTAAGTTTATTACAAACTGACTTACATATTACAAGGAGGCTGTCTCCAAGGATGAAAATAACCACTCATCCATATCCTACATAGGGAAAAAGTCCCAAAGGGATGAAGTTTCCCTCTCATAGGGAAGAAGTTTCATGACCCCATGGAAAACTACAAGCCCCTAGCCCACGCAGCGACCCTTTAAAAGCTAGTGCCATTCACTTGTTAAAAGTTCACTCTGATCTTCTCTATCAGGGCTGTGTCCCCTTCAGCTTTTCTTCTCCTCAGGCTGAAGCTCCTTCCCATTTTATCTTCTTTCACCATTAAAGCTTTTCCCTTTAAATCATGCTTTTGTCTCAGTTTTAATTTCTATTATCAATGAAGCAAGTCGCCATGTGTGCTATATCAGTTATGCCACTTTTAAGGGTTTAAAAAAAACTGTAAGGAAATACAGTCCCCTCTCTTCTCATTAAATTACCCCTTTCCAAACTTGATATTTAAGATATAAATTCTTATCGCTTCTCGGCCTTTTGGCTAAGATCAAGTAAAGATATAAATTCTTCTGGTCCCAAGTCGTCCCCTCTGCTCCCCAACACAGAATCCTCCTCTTCCCCTCCATTCTCCCTGGTTTGGGATTTCCTTATCAAAATGACCTACAGTGACTGGTCATCTTTTCTCCCCTAGTACCCAGAGATTGATCTCCCCCAGTACCCAGGTCCTTTGTGCTGAGCTACACCCCAGCCCTTTTTTTATTTTGAGACATGGTCTCACTAAGTTGCTAAGTTGCTCAGGATGGGCTTGAACTTGCAATCCTCCTCCCTCAGCCTCCCAGAGTGCTGAGATTACAGGTTTATTCCACAACACTGGGTTCAGGATTGGCCAACCTAATCCTTCCCTCTCTCCAGGTTTGACCCCTGGTCCCAACATCTAGAACAGAAGATGAGGAGTCATTCACCTTAGTTCCATCCACTCCTAGAACAATGGCTGCCATGTAGAAAGAAACAGCTCAAAAACAATTTGTTGAATGAATTTGTATCTTTCCAAATTTGGCACCTATTGCACACTTTCCACAATTACTTATTGCTCATCTGTTCTCCCATGTTAAGCTAGGCAGTCTTTTTGTTCCTTCCCTTTTTTTCCTTTCATATTCCTTTAAGCCTATCACAGTGCTATGCAGGGCTCATAGAAGGTAAACAATACTGTAAATATTTGCTTGACTAATGAATACCTGACTACACATCTCACAAATGAGAAATCCATTTGGTTCAGTCAGTTTCTTCCTTCAATGCAAATAACATCCCAGGAAAGAAGGTGGAGTTCACACACCTTCCAGTGAATTACACTAAGCAATAATCAGATTAAGAACCACTTGAGTATTACTGAGCCAAGGAAGGGCTTCACTGTAAAAAGAGATGGGTGGTAAGATAAGCGGACAAAAGAAGTGAGGCCGACATCAAGTCTTCAGATCTTCAAGGTGCAGTCTGAAGGCCTAAATACAAAACAGGTACATAATAGGAGGTCAGCGCATGGCTCACAAAACTTGACAAGGCCACACAGCTTCCCCACCCAGAGCCACCAGGCATTCCTAAGTGCTCCCAACACCACACCAATGTCACCTTTGTACACACGACCTCCCTCAGTCCTCACCACAACTCTCTCAGCCAAAATGTCATTATCTTCACTTTAAAGAAAAATCAGAAGTCTGAAAAAATAAAGTAACTTGCTCATGACATACAACTAAAAGTGGACTGAAAGCCAAGCCTGCACCTAGGCCAGAGTCCTTGTTCTCCACCGCTACTACAGATGGAAAACGGCATTTTGCAGTTAGGAACTAGACTGCAGTAGAACAAAACTTTTCAGGCCTTACATGGAGTCTGCAAAATTAGAAGCAGATACAGGCATGGTTAGGAAGTCTATGAACCTCTGCCTTAACA
The DNA here is from genome assembly GCF_000247695.1 of Heterocephalus glaber. The sequence goes on along the minus strand of NW_004624857.1, from coordinate 3,281,608 downwards.
TTCTCATTTTAGACACGACATGTGGTTTAGGCTAGTCCCAGTGAATAATGCAGAGCTCTCATTAGCAATCTGAGGACTTGCTTAACAAATGGGTTAAGGAAAACACAATGTAGAAACCGTCTCTATTTAAACCTCCACACATCTGAAAAAATTCTTAACTCTAACTCTAAAGTTCATTTTCTTAAGTTAAACAATCTCACATTTATTTTAACTTCTGCTCATACATATTATTTTTCCATTTCTTCAGTCATTGTGGCCTGAATCAAAATGGATCCAAATTCTCCTTGATCTGACTGTTAAATGGTATCATAACACAGGGTAAGAATTTGGCCTTTAAGCATGTGATAAGTACCTAATTCATCCATACTTGTTATTTTCTAAAGCCATCTTCTTCAAACTCATATGAAACTACTTTAGATTTTATCATGTATCCTAACTCTACAAATCGCACAAGTGTTGTCCTGGAAGGGAAACATCTTTCTGCCAAAGATGATCTCTTCTTTAAAATTTCAGTCCTCGAACTTGAGGATCACAATGTCACAGCTTAGGAAGTGAAGAGATGCTTCACGAGTAGGGACCTCCCTGTCATCCACTTAGGTATCACCGCATCACCCCAGCAATCCTGGCTTTAAGATCACTCATGGAGAAGGCTTTCCTTCTCTGTAGATTCCCAACTGAACATGAGGATCTGTACTACTTCCTTTTGATCCTTATCACAACTCCGTGAGAGAAGTATAAAACAACTCTCTCCACTTAGAGATAAAAAAACAAAAACACAGAAGCTTCTGCAGCATTCTGTCATCATCTGACAGAGAAACCACAAGCAAAGCCCTGACTCCGTAGGCACATCATGTACACCACAAGACATCACACTCAAAAGTGAGATGTGGTGATAGGTATATGACAATATAAAAGTACTTAATACCACTGAACTTAATTTTCTCAGTTAAACAATCACATACTTAAAAATAGTTCAGACAGTAAATTTTACATTGTATGTATTTTACCACAATAAAAATTATAAAGATACAAGCTCATTTTAAAAAAGCAAGGTAAGTGACATTACTTTATACCCCAGGTACTACCTTTGATCTATGACTCTTTGCTTTGGCTCAGTCTTTACCACAAATGTTCCTCTGGTAATGAAGAATAAACCGTTTTACACTTTATGTCTATCGATCATTTTCAGGAGTTGTTTATGAATTACCTACTTTCTTTCTTTCTTTCTCTCACTCACATTTTATCACATCATCATTCATTCATATAGTAGATACTTATAGAGCCATCTACTAGGGGCCTGGCAGAGTTCCAATGTTGATGCTCAGTGTTCCAGCACTGACATAGTTCCAGGGCAGCTGGTAAACAGCTACTACCTCCAATACCCTCTTTCACATGGACCACCAGTCCCTTCTTTGCCCCAACGCCACATCATAGACTTGCCAATGATTCAGCACAGCAAGAAACCTCCCAGAATCTGCCCCACCTGGGCCTAAATGCCTGGGCCTACCCTCTTGTTAAATATTTTATCACCTTCTAGACACAGCAATGAAAAAATCAGATAAGGTCCCTACCCTCTAGTCTGGGAAAGAGATGCAAAAACAGAATAATTTCAAATTGCAGAGTGTGGTAAATAAAATAAAACAGCAGTAGGCTGGTGGGTAACTAAGGGAGACAGCAGGGTAAAATGTGAAAGTCTGAGACAGCAATGTTAGCAGGAAGCAGACATGCAAAGGATTGAAAAACAACATTCTGGAGCTGAGAATGTAGCTCAATGGTGCTCACGCCTGCCTCAAAAGCACCAGGTCCTGAGTTCGATCCCCGGTAACAAAAAATAAATAAAAGAATATTCCATGTGGAGAGACCAGAAATGTCAAGGCCTCCTGGTGGGAACAAATGAGAGATTTCCATGGTCAGAGGGCCAGCATGCTGGGACCATCTTAAGAAAGGAGTTCATGGAGGTAGACAGAGTCAGGTCAGAAAAAATCTTAATGGCATGGAGAGGAGGATGTATTTTTATGCCACGAATAGTGCACAGTCAGATTTGAAGCAGGTGCTTTAATTTATATATTTGTGTGTATATTATTGTTGTTTTGTTTTTGGAGATGAGTTCTCAAACTCAGGGGCTCAAGTGATCCTCTCATCTCAGTCTCCCAGGAAGCTGGGACTACAGGCGTATATTGCCACACCCAGCTCTAATTTGTATTTTTTAAAGAGTACTCTGACAATTATGTGGCAACTAAATTAAAGGGGAGCAAGAATGTAAAAGGGAAAACAGAAAACAATGTATAAAGCCATGGTGGTAATGCGTGCCGCAGGTTAGCCACGACTGGTCCAGGTGACACCTGCTGATGGAAAGATGTATTCCATTTCAAAGATGTGTGTTGCACAGGGACAGCTGACCAAACCTACCAATATGTGTAATGTGAATGAGGAAACAAAGAGAACCAAAATGACCGCTATGCTTTTGATTTAGCAGGTCAATAATGGCAGCTAATTTGAACTAGAAGCTCTGGAGGGGGTTGGGGCGTAACTAGGGGAACAAACAGATTCAGAGAGAAAAGGAACAAAACTGATAAATTTGAGATGTCATTTTAGATATACAGTGTGGAGCTATCAAACAGGTAATTGGATATTTGATCTTCAGAATAATTTCGTGAGGTAGACAAGGAAACCCTGGAATTGACCAAATTTAACCAGTTAGAAAAGTAAGACTTAGAGATTAAGGCTGTCTTAAGTCTAAAATATTTTTATGAGTCAATTCTTTTTGGAGAGGGTGAATTCTCATATTAAAAGAAAGGATCACCTTCACGTAGTTTGTCCCACAGGTTACGTGGCTGCTCCAAAGGTAAAGGCCCTTGTGTCCAGAGAATGTTCCCTCAGAAGACTGAGACTTCTCCCACTAGCAACACTGAGCACAGATGAAATTTAACTGAGATGTATGTGTCAGGCATATTACCGTCTTCTTACAAGACTTTGTCAACAATTAAGGGCACACAGATGATATGAAGAAAGGCATAAAATTCTAAAAAGGACTGCAATTCCTAGTGTCATTTTTATTAAGTTATATTATTTTTATTAAGCTATATTTATCAAATAGCTTTCTGGGGAATGCAGTTCCAAAATTAGAAAAGAAAATCAATTGGGAAATGACAAATACAAGAAAAATCACTTTACAATCAGGATTGTAACTAGCATGTAAGACAGGCTCATGCTGTGCTCAGCACTTCTTCCACCATGCCAGCATTGCTTTTTCTCCCTTTGGTTTCTTTAAAGTGGTAGAAAGTTCTGCCTTAAGACAATGTATTTTATCACAAGCTCAATGCATCTATACAACTGTAACTATTTCATTGCAAAATCCTACAGGTGCTCTGCTGAAATGAAGAACCACACTAAGAAAACATCAAGGATAAGTGAGAAAAAAAGGAAAGGAGCAAAGGAGAGATATAGGAGAAAGAAAGAATAAGAGTAGCAGATGGATAACCTCTTCTTAATGGCAATCCTTTATGACAAAGGATGCATGAATAATATGCTCACAAAGCATCACAAATCCTTGCAAGAAAGACACGCTTGTTCATATGGCTTGAGTCCAGACACTAGTGCAGGCACTCCTTATTTTAATCACAGTGCCAGTCATCAGTGTAGTCAAATGAGTAGCAGTTATCAACATAAAAGTGAGAAATGAGCACTGCCTACTGGATTCAGCTTACCAGCACTGCCCTGAATCGCCTGCCAATAGCCATATTTCCATGTGTGTTCTTTCGAGCAATCGTCTGTCTGGTGCTACAAATAATCCTAGTATCCTGAGAATGGGATATTTAGAGATCATTACATCCAACCTTTCTCGTTTTACAGATAAACTAAATAAACCTGAGAGAAAGTGGCTTATCTGTCATCACAGAGCCCTTTCATGATGAAAAGCTCATGTCTGATTCTTGGCCACCCTTCCTTGTACTGTAGAAAGAAAAGGGCTCCCTAGGCAACCTTAAGGCTTTACTGCAGCCACATGGAGGGGAGATGGAGGCAGAGCTGGGCACCTCAGTCCTGGAAGCAAGGCTCCGGCGCACACCCACTGTCAGCTCACCACTCTTCCCGGTCTGTGCCCTCCACAGTTCACAGCCTTCCCAACAGCACCCTCAAGCTGTTCCCCTGAGTGTCAGGTGTGATGTTCAGAGTATGATGTCTATGAACTGGGTTTTCCATCAAGGGCTCCAGAATGAGCCCTCGAAAGGTCATGAAGTGTGCTTCCGGGCTTCAGAGAGGCACTGGCCTTCCCCAAGGACGAGGGGAAATGATATCTCTCTCCCTGCACTCAAACAGCACACTGCTAACTAGATGTCACATATCTCTCTGAAAAGCTATTCTAGGTCACAAGTACATTTTAATGCTGATGGACTCTGCCTTCCAAGTCTTTCCGCAGTCAGCATGTGTAGAAAATTCTGGAAACTCTAATGTGTTCATATGAAATTCTTAGTGACATTTTAGTATTTGCAGAGAACAAAAACTATACTCAAGACTCATTTTTAAAGGTATTGTCTACTTATGTGGGAAACTGTAATATATGCATCATTTGTATTCAGTTTTTAACCGCAAACATTTGTATAGAATAGATGAATGGATTGACAAAAAATAACAGTATTCTAGTATTCTATACCAATCTCAGATTTCTTCTTCTCCCAAAAATGGACCACCTTAGCAGATTATAAAAGTTTTCTGTAAAATTACTTTTTCTTTGAAAAAAATTACTTTCTTGTATTTTGCTGTGTATACTTTGCCCGTGTCTGTTTTCCCTCTTACCCACCCTTACCCTTCACATACATATACACACTATTTTTTTCCTGGAAAATGTTCTTGCCAGGTAGTCTTTTTATTAAAACATACAACTGTGGAATCTAAGCTACACATTGTGGTTGCAACATTCTGTCACAAGTTACTATAAAATAAAATCTAGCAAGTAAACACCCCATCAATGCTAGTCCACACTTTCAATTGCAGACCAATTCCCAAGCTGCTAACAATCTCTCCCCTCTTAGAATCCCACTGGTAAAGTGGCCTGGATTTTATTGAAAGTGTGAGCATTTCACTGTCCTTATTATAAAAAATAATCATGAAGAAAGTACTTACGGCATAAGCACCTATCAAAAACGCTGCATTTGCTCTTTTCCGTTGGTCAAAACAGGTATAGTGCACAATTTTCTTTCTTGATAAACTGTATGACTATAAAGAGGGAATAAAAGAGTATGACCATAAGGACAACATTAAAATATACAGAAAATAATCATTATTTCTTGACTTTCAAAGATGTGTTAGAGTCTGGAAAGTTTAACAACTTTCAACTTTAATTTCTATGGCATTTGAACATGGGCATTTGGGGGCCAGGGTGATGAGCTCCCTTTCTTGGAGGCCAGCATGATGTAAAACTGACAATCTGATAAACATACTTATCTCCAGGAAAGAAACTGATATGGTGGGAAATAGCAAAGTTAGTACCATTTCTGATTTATTCTTGATCTTTTATATACAGTCTAGTCAGTCTTTTTCATTCTGTACACACCACTCTCACTTGAAGAAAAATTATCTGTACTTTTCATATTTTACAATCTGTTTTTTAATGTACTAACCAGTCTGTTGCTTTCTCTCTAAAAATTTTAATTTTTAGACACCAATATTAATATCTTCTCTTTAGAATGTGTTGTAATAATTCCATTTTATTTAACTGAAAATAAGTGTTTAATAGGAAAAGATAAGCCATCAAAAGAATATCAGCATATATCTTACTATAACACCATACAGTAAATTCATGGGTTCAAACAATTGTTAAGCACTTGCTATATGCCAGGCAATATGCTGCATGCGCAAGTATTTAGCTAAACCCAAAGTAAGCATCATAGTATGTTTTATGCATGCTAAGCATAAAAATAAAAATACATAACAAATAAAAACATCTGTTTAAGGAAATAAAATTATTATTCAACCTCAAATATACCTAGAAAGATGAGAATGCTGATATAGCTCAATTAAACCTCATCAGTTCCTCATAGTTCAAAAACCATTACAGTATCTGACAAATGGTCTTCAAACTACAGATACACAGGTACATTTTCATATTGTCTGTAACTCATACTGACCATAAAGTTGGCTTTTTTATATCTTATACTCTGAACCCAAGCCACGGAGAATACTTTACCATGCTATTTTCTATAAGGAAAAGAAACTTTTAAGTCTATTCTAAGAAGGAAACTCCATCATTTTGGCTTTCACATGGAACCACACAGGTATACGTATCCCAGCTATGAGCCATTCACACCCCTTCGGGTACTTCTCTGATAACCAAGGATTCTTTCACATCCTCTGAAAATGGTAGGGCCCTTTTTCATTGGACTTTTAAAAATTTGTGTTTGACCCAAAGACAGTCTCCATTACAAATGTTCTCATTTTCTGACAGATTTATGAAAACATTCCTATGAAGTAAAAAGAGAAAAGGTAATTTTGTTTCATTCAATACACTTGAGTTAATACCTACTCTAAAGATTTCAAGGTCTCTACCAACCAAGTTGACATTTGTCTCCTTGCTTTCTCACTTTAGAACTACTGACTACCTGGAAATTTCCGTTTTTATTTAATTCTACTATTTGTTGTTGGGTTGGTTTTGCTACTTGTTATTCTCCATCAATAAGTTATGTTTGATTTACCAAAAGAGGAGTGAAGGCCCGTTAGACCCAAGCATCTCCCATCATCTCTGAATTCCAAACACCTGAAGGCAGCCTCACATGGCCTGGGCACACACGAGCCGCCCTGACTGTAAGGTCTCCAGGGCTCTTCTGGGCCCCCCCTCTCATTCCACATCTCCTGGCTCCCTAAAACTCAGTGGGGAAGAAAATATCAACAACCCATCTTCAGTCTGGATTATCTCTTATCATGCTTTTTTTTTCTAAGAATTTAGGTTTCATATTAAACTGTTACCATTTCATGGTGTGGAAGTGTATTTACTCTACAAATCTTCTTGCCAAAACTGATAACTCAGATTCTTGTTCTCTCTGACCCTTGCCCGTTTCTTGGTTGTGTTTGTTTTAGGGCTTGGGAGGAGGGTGTAGTTAAGGGGGTATTTTTGGAATTTGTTATGAAAATGGAGTTACGTTTGAGGGGAGGGGTTATGCTTGTTTTTTGTTTTCTTTCTCTTGTTCTAAAATATATAAGATACTTATCTAAGAGACTCTTAGAATGGAAGCATGAAGCTGGAGGTCAGAATTCTGAAGGAGACTTTTCAGTATATCAATAAATGTTTCCTAAGTAAGAATAATATAAATTTTTAAGACCTTAGAAGTATTTTTTAAACTTGTAAGATTTCAAAAAATTATATCAGATAAAAATGGTCTCTTATAAAATCTATCTAGAAAATTTATTTTACAATATTGCCTTTGGGAAGCAACTGAGTTGTTTCATTTTTGAGCTTACTGCCTAGTACAGCATATAGGAAAAAGTGGCATTCCTAGCATTTACCTTGCTCAGATGTTTTTGGAATTAAATTTTTCAGTTAAGTTGAAAAGCATTACAGTCAAGAAATGATCTGCTTAGTGAAGCTTGATCAGTATCTCCTAGGTCAGCTCACGGAGAGCTGAGCTCTCGTTCAAGGAATCAAAACTAATTCAAACTGAATGATAATGGAGAAAAACCATATGTACTGTGGCCTCGTCCTAATTTCCCTCCTTGCACAGCCAGACTTCCCGCAATGGGTGACCCTGCCCCATAGCTTTATACCACTGATACTGTACCACAGAAGAAATACTCTGGTACTGCAATGAAAAATTTTACAGATAATAAAACATTTTGTTAGTTATTTAGCTGATGTTTTAAATCACTAGGATAATATACAAACCTCCTCCCCTTTTTTTACAGGGATTGAATTCAGGGCCTTCAAGCTAAGCTGCACACCCCAGTTCTTTTTTAAAATTTTGACACAAAGCCTCGCTAAGTTGTCAGGATGCCTAGACTGGGCTCAAACTTGTGATTTTCCTGCCTCTTCTTCCCAGACTGCTGAGAGTAAAGGCATATGCTATCATGGCCAGCTACAAAAACTCTTTAATGTTTTGTCCTTCAAATATTAAACACACCTCTCCCTTGAAAAACAAATCCTACTTATTGCATAATCAAAGCACCCTAGAAGAAACCACACCACCCAGTGGGAACACTGATAACTGATGTACTTTTAGAGGACATGAACTTCATCCTTCAAGATCTCTCACGGGAGAACTTTACCATGCAGGGAAAGAAAGGTATGGTTTGGAGACAACTGCATTTGACTTTAAGAATGAGCCCCATAGACATTTTCTCAGAATCTGTCCTAATCCCAAGAAAACATATGCCTCCCTCTGGACAGCTGCCTCCTCACTGTGGTCTGTTTCCTCCACAGCAGGCAGGCCAACAAGCCCTTCAAGAATACTTGCAAAGCAATGCCATAAACTCTGGCCTTCAGTGAGCTAGCCCTTCCATTACAGATTATTTTTGCTTTACATAAGAAGTTTCAAGATCACAGAAAAACTGGATACTATAGAAAAATAAAGTTAGAAACTGGTCAGATCAAATCAATTCAGATGAAGACTACAAAGGAGAAGGTGTTACAGAAAGAATACTACGGGCTACTTGCTTGCTCCGTAATGAGGTTGCCTCATGACCGTTACAAATTATAATCTGCAGCCACCGTATTTTAGAATTCTGTCCTAACACGACATCTTCCTATATTTTAGATTTCTGACTTAAAACTGGGGTATGTAGCCTTCTGAACTTTCTTAAGCTAAGTGGACACAACCAGCTCTCTAAAATAACAGCTACAGCCGGAGATTTAGCTCAGTGGTTCTGCCGCACAAGAACCCGAGTTCAATCCCTGGTACCAACAACAACAACAACAACCACAAAAACAAAACAAACAAACAAAAATAAAATAGCAGCAACAACAATGATGGCTAACATTAGTCACTTGCTATATCCCATCATTTTCCAGAGCAATAAGAACAGTGCCAGAGGGGTCCAGTTTAAGCAGACATAGAGTGTCTCCCAAAGCAGAAGTCCTGGGCAAGGCTGAAAACACAATGAGCATACTGTGTTTCACTAAGAGAACATAAACCAGGAGCCAGAGGGAGCCTGCTGTGAACATACATTTCTCCTGCTGTGGGAGGCAGGAGAAAACCACAGCTGTCCCACTGAGCTTGATAACTTGTGTAACTCTCCATTTTGAGGCCTCTTTCAAGGTTCAGAATTTAAGTACCTCTCAGGTTGACTTGGTCAATATTACTAAATTTTTTTCAGAAATAAAAAGTGAACTACACCTAATTATAAACTACATTATATTTTATTATAATACTCTATTTCATGCTCTTAAAAGATTGGTTTGATGTTACCTAAAAAGCTGCTTAAAATACAGATAGCTGGCCCTCACCCCCAGAGTTTCTGATTGAATAGGACATGGCCTAAGAATATACATTTCTATCAAGTTCCCCAGTAAACTAATGCTGCTAGTCCAGGAGCCATATACTGAAATCTACTAGTCTAAGATACTGCTACATTTTAGAGAACAGCTGCACACAAACTGACTGGTCCAATCCCTGGAAATGTCAGGATCCATACCCTAAAGCACTATCCATCTGATCAAGCAACCCCAAAGGGAGTTTAAATTCTCTTGTGAAAAAACTCCAAACCACATCATATCCTTTTTTTAAAATTAGTACCTGTTTGTAGTACATAATATTTACATACCTTTTAAAAGCATGCTATACAAAACTTCCCTAAACTCCTCACAAATCTTTATTACAACTTGCAAAGTCATGTATCGCAGGTAGCAGCACCTTAAGAACAAGTCTCTTTAATGACTTTATAATTAACCTGCTATAAGTGGAGTTACTCTTGAAGTTCCAAATTCAGATGCTTTCAGGGACCAAGAATTTGGAGTAGGCCATTTGGCAAAACAGAAAAGCATTCCCTATCCAAGAAACACTTAGCCCCAACCTACTTCTCCCATACAGAAAACTGGGCAGAATTATCAAATATGCAATATTTAAAAGCCCCAAGTCCAGAATTTCATGGAAATTCTCATAAGTCACAGATGTCAACTATGAATTTAAATTTTTGAAAACAGTATTCATGCCAAACAACATGTCTGTGAACTGAATGCAGGGCATTGGCAAGCAGTTTGCAGTATGTGGATGCCAGGATGCCACAGTGAGAGAAAGTCCTATTGGTTCTCTCAGTATGAACTGAGCAGTTTCTGTGTGTCAAACACTATAGGAGGACAGTCGCAGTCTCTAGCCTTATGGGTGCCAGCAATCTAATAAATCTGTGATGCAAAATACTGACGAAAGCTAACTACAAACAGAAGGGAGAAAAACTGCATAGGATGTATTCATACCACCAGCACCAAGAAAATGAACTTAAAGGTCAGGTGTGGTGGTGCACGCCTATAATCCCAACACTTGGGAAGCTGAGGCAGGAAGATCACTACCAGTTCACAGCCAGCTTGCACTATATAGTGAGAGTTCAAGGCCAGCCTGAATTGTATAGCAAGACCCTGTCTCAAAAAAAAAAAAAAAAAGAATTTAATTACAGGCTCCATAATTGTTCCATTTAACCAGGTCAAAAATGGTGGATAAAAGATGAGAATTAGTATTGAAGATCTATCAACATAGCCAAACCTACAGAAACCCTCAGACCTATATTGCTTACCTGAAAGTCAAAGTTTTACCACTTTTATGAAAATTACAACAGCTGTATAAACCAAAGTAAAGTGACTGCTACCACAGACCAATAGAAACTAAAATGAGTGTTGACCTCCTGCAGACATTTTCTATCTTGGAAAGAAAAACCACGTGAAAGGTTGAATTCTAGTAGTATCATTCCTTATGAACAAGAAGCCACAGCAACTCAGAGAGTTAGATAAAAATGATGGCGTGCTACACATAACAAATAGCCCAGGCTATCCTCGGATTATGGTAACATACATAGATCATGCACTTGTTCAGCCTAGGTCAGGAGAACACAAACTAACCATTCAACAACAAAAGATGAAGGTCAAAACCAAAAAAAGTTAATGGTCAGTTTAAAGACACATGGATTTTAAGCAGTCTTTTGGTAAAGATGTTTGCCATGCTTAAAAATAAAATCTTGTCAATTTGGTAGGACACAGTGTTCAACTAAGCTGAATGAATCAGTCTGAGCTAAGGAAGACATTAGTGTGGTCAGGATAATATGCTCTTTAATAAGAAATAAAGCCCATGCATTTCTCTAAACAAGCAAGCTCTGCCATTGATAGTCAGATTACATAGATCACAGCACAGGGACCACGGTGACCAAGGCTTACAGGTGACTAGGCTAGCCCAGTAATAGCCGCAGCAATCAGCATCTCCATAGCAATCAGTGGTCATCTCGCTGCAAAAGCAATAAAATGAACAGGTCTTTCTGTGAGCACCCATAACCTCTGCATGTTTTACCTCCAACTTTCTCAGGAAAGGGATATTCTTGAAAATTTTCTTTAGCTGCACAAAACAAAATAGGATTTACGTTTTTTATTGGAAGCTAAGATAAAGTCAGTTGAGTAGTTCCTTTAAAAAGAAAAAGATGTCTCTATGCAGTCTATTTTGTTTCAAACCCAATATATGAATGAAATGGCACATTTGATTAAAGGGATAATCAAGATGTCAGAGAAAAGTTGCTCATAAAGAATATTTGATGTGAGTTGATTATGTATTTGAGGCAGATGGGGATTCTGGGCTCTTCTGTCCTGAGGAGTCCTGAATGGGTGCAACAGCCTTGGGGTTTGCAAACTCTCTACCTGCTCGCTCCAGGTAAGACACTGCTTTAGTGCCCCAGTACCTCTTTAAACTACATTAACTATCACCAGAGTGGAGCTTGCTTTTCTTTCCCTGAACCGCATGAATCTGAAACAGAAGAGAACTGCATGAAGAAAGCTCAATATGTTCCGGTAGTTATACAGAGACAGTGGTCTAATCATTATATCAAAAGAGTTTGGTGTACAGCCACTGGAGATGGTAGCAGGTGCCTGGTTTCCAGGATAGAATTACTGCACTGATTCATTCAGCAATAAAGACACTCCCAGATCCCTGTCATCTGCCAAGTACTTCTGGGCTTCAATACAATCCTTTGTTGCATGATGCCCACTCCTCTCTCCATTTTACCTGGAAAGGACTCCAGGGAATGTTTTATAAATTTAAAATTACATTTCTGTGAATATTCTTTAAATCCCTTTTTAAATAGTGCTCAAGATTACTGTAATTGCTCTGTAGATTTATAATAGCAAGTATTTAAGAAAACATACTGTCCTAGAAACTGTCCCCCTTTTTCAGAGGTTTATGTTCCTCTGAAGAAGAAATGAAGAATTAAAACTATATCAACCATTTTAGGAAAAGCCAGTTCAACTGTATTATGTCTACAAAACATTCCGAATATCATTTTAACTAATTAAATCTGAAGAAAGTATTGTTTACTAAATTATTGCAACTCTGTCTTTTGCTAGTACAGCCTTCTCTTTTGAAGATTCTGGTCCACTGTTTTTAGCATTGTCTGTGCCAATGATTCTTTTCAGAATTTGATAAAAAGCTATGGATCAATCCTCCCAGAAGGAAAATGTTAATACACACAAAACTGTACATGTAATTGCAGGGTTTATGAAATACCAGATTAATAATTCCTTCTCTCATCAAGAAATCATTGATTTTTCTGCATTTTTTCATGTGTAAATACCGAACAATTTCTCTAGTGTGAGAAACTGAAAGTGTAAGTAAGGACTAAAAGGTTTAATAGATAATGTGAAATAGGAAGAAAAGGTGCAAGGGGGAAGGGGAAGTGGGAGGGGTAGGGGAAAAGAAAGAAAGGAATGGAATTAATATGAGAAAAAGAAAAAATGGAAACAAAGTCTTTGTAGATAGGGAGGGGTGAAGGGTGAAGGGAGGGCAGGGGAATGGGGAAAAATAAGAACCAAGATGGATTATGTAAAGGTGCAAATTTCAAATGATGAGTGTCATTGTACTGTATACCTTAAATGTACCAATAAAATTAATTTTAAAAAGAAATCATTGATGATGTTTTGCATTAAATAACACCCAGTTTAGCAAACTGTTCTCACTTTAATAAATCTTCCCTCTTTTGTTTGCTTCGTTCATCATAGTAACTACTGCGTAGAAATAGCAATCTGCAACCTATGGTTGCATAACTCTTGGAACTAGCAACTTTTCAAATACAGTTTAAAATAAATAGTAAATTTTTTGTTGGTGACAGTGTTTTCTGGTTTTGGATTTTTCATCTGTGCAGATGTTTGATGGATAATTTTCCATTCTAATCTACATAATTAAAACTCGGGCCACTGGGAATAGAAGGCACATGGACACACACTACAATAACACAAAATCACCATTTCAAACCTTCAACTTGAAAAATACCTTTTGACATTTATGAAATGAGAAATTTAGGTTTGACACAGAATTCACAGCACAATATTGCCTATCTACATAAGGCACTGGATATGGGAGAAAATCATAAAACCTTTATTGGAAGGAAAAAAAATTTCCAAACTAGAAAATAACAGATAGCTGAAGAAAATTAAGATGCCACACAAGAGAAAAATCCAAAGATGAAGTTACTGGTTAAAACAATGCCAAATTTTTCAAAGTAGTAAAGGAGTTTGAGGACCAAGCAAATACCCCTAGCTGCTGTGTTTAAGATGTGGCTAGAGCAGACTTGGTAGAGTAGAGAAGACAGAAGTTGGATAGCAAAGGACTAAGAAATCAGTGCACAGTGAGGAAGCGAACCTGCTGAGAGGAAGCTATTGTTCTGAAACTTCTGAAGGCTGAAGGATAAAAAGGGACCTGCAAGTCAAAGGAATTATGGTAAGGTCCACAGGCGTTTCTGTGTAGTTGGTGGCCCTGTGCTAGGCACGGGGGACACAAAGATCCAAGGGATGCCCTCATCCTCTCAGAACTCACAGTCTAGTAAGAAAGGTAAATAGGTAAATAGGTTCAAATAGGTAATTGTAATTCATGAACAAGAGAGGTCTGCACAGAGCTGTACTGGAAAACAAGAGAGGTGACCTCTAGCCAAGTTCAGAAGGGCAAGGAGGTGCTTCCTCAAGGGTGATGCCTAAAAAAGGTCTTAAAGGAGTATTCAAGCCAGAGGAAAGGAGCTTTCCACTCTGATAAGGCCTCATACATAAATACGGAGAACACCTGGTATATTGGTACGGGCTGAATGCAAGGCTGGGAGTGGCAAGAGTACCGGAGTGCCCAGTAAATTAGTACACGAAATCATCTGCTGGGAAGGTGGCAAGGTGCCTAACCAAAGTGACTGACCAAGGGCACAGGCAGGGGACATCTGCAGGGCACCAACAGACTGAGAGGATGGAGAAACTTAGGGTAGGGACTGAGTGAGAGACAGAATGAATGGCATGGAACAAGGGTGTATTCCTAGCGGAAGAGCCCAGAACCTGGGTGCCTGGAAGCAAAGAAGCCAGAGGGGCGGTAACAGTCCTGGGAGGAAGAGGCAGGAAAGCTTATACACAAGGTGGGGACAGCAAGCAGAGGAAGACCATAAATCCAAGGCTATGCTTACCACAAAGGCAGGGGAAAGAATGCAAACGATGTAGTCAAGAGAAGTGGAGCCCTGATTTCACCTTGCCAGCGCTGGACAAGCCACATCCCTCTCCTGGACCTCCTTTTCTGGTTTTGACTAAATAGTCATTTAAACACCTAAAGTTATATCAGCCAGCTTTCCCATATGGAAAGGATAGTTTTAAAGCTGAGAAGAGGGTATTCATAAATTTCATGTAAGAACTGTCTTTATTGTATTTCCTGCCAGAATTCACAAATGTTATATTAGTAACTTTCTTGGGTATAGGACCTTAATCTTAATCTAATTTACTAAGCTCTTTCACATACATTTTCTAATGTAATCCTAACCACCATCCTGTGAGGGCTCTAGAATCCCCATTTTATAAATGAGAAAAACTGTGATTCTACAAGGCTAAACCAATTTCAACTCTCGATTGGTAAAATAAATCTTTTTCTCTTAATACAGAGATTCTATTTGGCATAGTTTACTGAGATACCCAAGACTTAATTAACATTTGGGTTCTGAAAAGTCAATCCCTCAGAAAGTAAGGAGTGTCCGCTAATTGTACTAAAGCTAAAAATGTCATTCCAGGCATCCAGCTGATTACCTGTTTACTGAAATGAACCAAAGGATCTGTCTGGACTTTAATAAACCTTCATAACATTAAAAGCTTTGTAAGTGAAAGCAAATCAAAATAAAAATATAAATACCCAAATGGTTCAGTATAGAATACTGCATGTTAGGGAAAAAAATCTTAATTCAATCCATCTCCTCTTGTCCAACTGCATAAGCATAACACTGAGTCATATCAAAGTGATTTTATTTTCCTAATAATGGGTTCTTTCTCTTTAGTAACTCCAGAAAGTACTTAGGTACCAAGCTGTTAATTATAATACCTGGTTCATACCAACTCTATACTAACCTGGCCAATCAAGAACCCAAAGAAATTCCTAGGTCTTTAGAAGCAAAACATGAATTTCAATTATTTATTAATTCTCCTTTCCTTGTTAGTAAAGCCACGGAAAGTTCATTTTATATAAAAAGAATATTTCTTACTTCTCTGATGGTTATAAAAATCTCAACTTATTTTATTTTCTAAATACAGATAGCCCCTCCTCTGAAAAATAGATGTTTTAAAAGAAGTTGCAAATATATTTTCAAGTCAGACAATATTTTATAAATTAATTACTAGAAGAATCTAGTACAATAGATTTTATGTAAGTTAACTATTAAACAGGCCTGTCTTTGGTATCATTACATGGCCATTTAGAACTTTGAGATGAATGGCAAAAATCTGTAAATTCATAAATATAACATATTCTACAGGAAATTCTCTACTAGGCTGTCTTTCATACATAAGTTCAATTTAAAAAACAAAAAAGGACAATCACTGAGTTAATGCATATAAGATGCTGTACTATGTAATAGCAACATTTCACCTAGCAGAAAGAATAAAACACCTCAGCATTATAATTTTATTGTTAAGAGCATGTTGTGTAGTAGCCTCTTCCAAAATGAAATACTTAAGATGTTCATTTAATACATGGAAGAAAGAGATAAGCATTGCTTTCTATGTAAGTTTACCAAAACTAGGAACAGAAACGTCACTTTTATTCATATGTTTAGAATTTAAGAAGAAAACAGCTACATGCCAAAATACACACGGAAGTATAGAAAATGAAACCAGATCTCATGTTAAATCAAAATTATATGTGGATTCTGAGTGTGTGAACAGAACTCTGTCATCTCAGGTAAAGTCTGTGCTCAACTGCTGCTACTAGTTCATCAATCTTACTTGGCTATTAACTCTACAGTGATGGCATTGAAAAAATACACAAAAATTTCAATCTTGAACAGACATAACAGTTTCACTCGACTCCAACCATGATGAGTCCCTTCATCACTTGTTAACAATGTCTACAAGCAGATCTGAAGGATTCAGAAAAATTATCCTAGAAGGGAATTCAATAGAGACTCATTAACAACAACCTAAAAGGATTTATGCTTTCTTTCTTAGATCATTATTGCAATGAGTTCATTCAGCTCATACTGCAATTCCTCCTGAAAAATGAAAGAGGTTAACACGTCCTCTGTGGTACAATTAGGAGGATCAATTTCAACTTATAGGTGCACTACTCACATAAACGTCCAAAGAAGAAAATTACCTGACTAAAATGGTTTGTATGCAGTAATCCTACTGTGCAAATTTCCTGGTTCAAGTGTTTTAATACCAAAATAAAAACACCATTACAATACTCACTTTTAGTTTCTTGTTTAGTTTACAGCAGTATCTGTACACCATTGCCAAGTTCAGAGGTCCAAAATCTGCATAGAAACTGAGATATTTTTGTAAAAAAAACAGTATTTAGTACGATTTTCAGTGAAATTCATGCTCATTTTAATTTTGTTAAATTTTTGATCAATTTCAATGATGCTTCAGGAATAAAGATCATTATGTAATGCAAGTAAGTAATGGTTTCACCCTAATCATGTCCTTCAATTATTCTAACCAGTCTTTTAGGGATGTAGTTGGGCAGTTTTGAATTTCATCTCTTTTTATCTCCTTGCCATGCCATTTAAGTAAAAGAACTGAACAGCAGGCAAGGAAATAACCAACATGAATATAACATGTACATGGCCTCTACACCCTGCTTTTATTTCTTCATTACCTGTCTTGTCATAAAGCTCATGTACCCTGGTTTTCAATTCCAATCATTCCATTCAAATGCTCTCAGTTCTCAAGTATCTTAAATCCACTCATCTTTTTTCAGTTTTCATCCTCCTTGAACTGTCTGTATTATAAGACACATTGGCCCCCCTCCCTCTCTCCACCCCCTTAGCCCTCCAGGATATGATCTTCAATCTACAGATCTTCTCTTTTATCCATCATCATGAATGAACTGGCAACCCAACAAAAAAGAAATGTCTCTTCCACTTGAAATCCTGCATCCATCTTCTCCATCTTCCAATCCTCAAATGTTCCCAGGACCTATCATCTACAGCCTTCCCATCCCCCGGCACTTGAGCTATATAAACCCATCTTTCCTTCAAAACAGCCTCTAGACTAAAATACATTTTGCTTCTCCCAGTCACTCAAACACAGCAGAGCAAAAAACAAGTATTAATTTAATCATGTTATATCAAATAAGCTACTACTCTAACATCTCTTCCCTTTCTGTTCCCATCTTAGCAACTGAAGTCCAGAGCCTCTTCATTTTAAGCCTGCACTCTTGAAATTCTGTCTCCCTTTCCAGTCATCCTCATTCCACAGAGATCACTCTTCATAAAACCTCCCATCTCACCTATCCTCCCACTGTTCAAAACTCCTGAGCACTCCTTGCTGCCTTGATAAATCCTTGGCCCAGGAATCAAAGCCTCACACAATGTGCCCCTGGCTTCCAGGCAGGCCTGATCTCCTGACACCTGGGTGTTCAGCTTTTTCACTTGTCTGGGCCACACTGAGCAAAGAGGAGTTGCCTTGGGCCACATATAAAATATGTCATATAATTAATGTATAGAAGTAATAAAACTTCCTGTTTATGCTTTTGATTATAACATTAAAATGAAAAAACACTAAGCCCCAGTTTAATAATTAAGTAAGAAAAGGTACATATCTGCTTAAAAACAATCAACACTTGTCTTCATAGGGATACATAAGTAGGTTGAAATACATTTACATAGGCTTATGTAGGTAGGCTGAAATATTATTATTGGTAATCACTGCATTTTACTCTCCAAGTCATACGAGCACAGGTAACGTCTGATATGTGCAGATTCTGATTCAGCTGGCTGTGTGAGGTAAGGCTGGCACTGCACTGTGCCCTCCCCCACACCGTTGTCACCTACACACTCTGCACTCAAGCACCATGCAATCCAGTCACGAGCACTATAGCTAAAAATCACAAAATAATCTCAATAGTTTGCAATCTTGTGAGGTCACATTACTAGCTCTCCAGGGTTGAGGGTGGGACCTGCCGGCATTAATAGGCTCTGTATGGAACATTTATTCCAACAAACATACTCCTTATTTCCAAATGCTCTCTCTCTATATTCTTTTTTTGGAGCATTATAGATTTTATTTTAAGAAAATAGTATGCTTTTAACATTTCACTGGAGCAAGTCTGTCCACACTGTCCACGCTGGTCCCCTTTTCTCTTCTGCCGTCCTCCAGACTCCTCCCAATCCGGCTCACATATGACCTTCCCCACAAAGTCTTTCCAGTCTCCCTTAGGAAACACTAATTACCCTCTCCTCAAAGTCTTCAAAACTTAAAATGTATTCAAAAGTCATATACATATAAATTAGATGACGTGATGTGCCAATGGACAATACTGATAAAGATGAAAAGATAGGAACAAAAATAACTAAAATCACTAAAGAAATTCCCAAATGTCAAGAAAGAAGTATAAATAAAATGTTTGAAGATAGTATTTTTTCCCTTCAAGGGACCAATTCTTTTTCCCAATAGGGAAATTAGACCTAGGGAAACATTATCCTCTTAGGATCAAAAACATGCTTATTTCCAAAAAGCCAGTATGGGAGTTAAAGCGGGGACAACAGAAAGATCGGAGAGGATCTACTCGCCACCCTCCTTAACTGTCCCTGGGAAAGACAGACTGCTATAAGAGCAGGTTGCTTCCAAAAATAACTGTGATAGGGCCGGGATTTAGCTCAGTGGTTCTACTGCCTGCCTCGAAAGCTCAAAGTCCTGAGTTCGATCCCTGGTACCAAAAAACAAACAAACAAACAAACAAACAAAAATAACTGTGATGAAGACACTAAAGTCTTAAGCAGTTGTAACTCAGGAAACTTCCCACCCCAGAATATCTTGAAGCTGGATGGGCCAGCCCTCATAGTCCACAAAAAGATGGATAGGCTTCAAGTCACACTAGGAAAATCAGTCAAAAACTTTCCACAACCATGAGCAATTTAGAGCAAGTCTTCAGAAGCCAGAACTGTCCCAAAAAAATATAACGTCAAAAAGCTATCTTCTGAGGTCATTTGATACATCCCTGCTTTATCATGTTTATAAGAATGTTTATATATTTATAATAATAGTCATTTTTTTCCCTAACTAAATACATTTCTGATAATGTCAAGGTCATTAAAAAATAGTCACAGTTCCCCACACTATACTTCATTATCACTAACTTTGATATTAAAAAATGCCACAAATAGGGGCCAGGGATTTAGATCAGTGGTTTCGCCGCCTGCTGCACAAGCGCAAGGACCCGAATTCGATCCCCGGTACCAAAAAAAAAAAATGCCACAAATAAAGAAAACACCTTCCAATAACGTGTTTCTTTGTAAGAATCGTCCCCCCCTCAAAAAACGAATCTTCCCTAGAAACAGGGAAAAATAAAACACATTTATAATAAAGACTATTAGCTAGAGGGAAATATTAAAATTTTTAAGTCAATTAATAATCGATGTAAATAAGTCAAATATGCTAGTTAGAGTATAAAATGTGTATTTGGGAAACTTACAACAAAGGCAGGACGATGAAATAGGCTCAATGTAGGAGAGGATAAATGGAACGTCGTCAACCCAGGGACAGTGAAAAGGGAAAAGAAATAGCAGAGATAAAGTCCCTTAGTGATTCTATAAAGAAATCTGAGGGCAGAGTGGGCTCCTTTAACTTGACCTTCACAAGAGTGGGCAATGTCTCCTCCATTTAGCAATTCCAGGGAAAAGGCCTCCACAGCCACAGCCAAGCAAGGACCCCCGCTTTGCCTTGGTGGAGAAGTGTAATCTGGTCTGATTTGGGGAGGGAAAAACCTGGATATATTATTTTATTATCTCGTGATACCCTGATTTCCAAATGAATGAATGAATGAACAAATGAGTTTCTCTGTGTATAAATTTCCTGTAACAAATTTATTAAAAAATTATGAGTCAACAATTATAATGAAACATATGAAGCATCAACAATCAATCTGTCTTGGGCTGGGGATTTAGCTCAGTGGTGCTACCGCCTGCCTCGAAAGTGCAAGGTCCTGAGTTCGATCCCCATACCAAAAACAAAACAAAGAATCAATCTGTCTTTAGCATTAATAGCTAAAATCAAATTCTTCCCTGTTTTGACAGGGAAGAAATTTTAAAACTTGGAGCAAGTAGAAGGAGTGGGAAGCAAAGAAGGTCATCTCATTACAGGAGGAAATATAGGAGGAAAGAGTAGCCCAAGGATCAGGCACACTTGGGGTCACCCACCCCCCACAAGTGTTGGTCCTACAGAAGTGTAAATGGCGGATGCTAAGCCTAAAGGTTTTCTTTTCTACCTAGCATGTCCAGCCCTCTCATAAGATGTAGGAAGTTTATGGTCTATCATTATTTTGTCTTTGGTTTTTTTTTTAAAGCTGTAATTCTGTTGAGGCCATTCCCAGAGGGATCACAGAAGTACTGTTCTACCTTATTCTATGTATTAGAAGTTGTATGTGAAAATTTTCAACCCCTCTGCAAAAAGAGAAGTAACATTACCCACACATTCAACACAGTCTATAGCCACCTATTCTGCGCAAGATACTACAAGTTAACCTGTTAATCCAAGAATGCTTTTTATTTTTTAAAAACTGCTTTAAAAATAGGATGAAAAAATTCTATGGGATTATTATAAAGTATCCCAATTCTCTAATTTTTTACCAGCACTGCTGATATGTTTTGTCTATTCATTTACTCACTCAATACGTACTGAAAGCCAGTCCCTACTCACAAGGAGATCACTATCTACTGAGAAGACGGTATTACCATATAACTGAGATTACACACAGGTATACATCGGCATAAAATTTTGGTGAAATTAAACAGCACTGCCTCTGGGCTGCACACACCAACTACTTTCTTTATTACTAAATGTTATTAGCACCATTCCAGTCAGATGACAAAGTTCCTACACCTGACTCTACTCATAATGACCACATTTTTAAAAGGTCCTAACTGCTCAGTGAATATTAACCTAAGTTTAGGACACACAGCAGAGTTTTTGCTCAGGCACTAACAGCATAACGACCCTCAGTCATGTCAATGCCAACATCCTGGGGAAAAGCAGCTGAATAACAAGCCTTCCATACACATAGCAGTCTACTGTAGAAGTAAAGACACTGGGAGCCAGGGGATTCCGGTCGCACTTTGGTCAATCCATGTCCTTGTCTTACCTTCCTGGGACTCCATACCCTCATCTATCAAAGGAAGCCATTGAATTAGCTGGCTTCCAAAGTCTTCCCAGCCACCATGCCATATCATATATATTAGAATCTGGAGATCTATGACTCCATTTATCCACACCAGAGAAACTCACTCGCTCAACAGCTCAAATGTTTCTCAAGGGCTACCTGCCCTATTGGATTCACTCAGTCCTCTCAATATATTGGGTCTGGGTTCAAAAGGAATTTCCCTCAGAATTTCTTCTCAAGAAAAGGGGAGAACACTGCTTTCTCCCTGAAATTCACTGTTTTCTGCACATCTGGGCAGCAAACCCATAGACTAGAAAATAGCTCTGTATTTTAGAAAATGTGATAGAACTATTATGTACTTATCTGCATAAAGTGTGACATTTGTTGAAATCATGAAAGGAGAAAATTTTATTATCAACTAACTCTTGTCCCTCCCATACAACATCTCAGGTGTTAGGAAACTCTGGGTTCACAAGAGAGAGTGTGAAGCATCCTTCTCCTTAGGGGTTGTACATTCCCATCAACAGTGCACTCTAGAAAGGTTCGTTTTTCCCCACATCCTCAGGTCCACTTGTTTTGTTTTTGATGACAGCCATTCTGACCAGAATAGGCTGGAATCTCAGAATTGTTTTGATTTGCCTTTCTCACACTCATTATCTTCTTAACCACTTACAAGTTTACCCCAGCATCACACTGGCAGCACTCAGTGCCCGGGCAGGTGTCACTTCAACCAGTCAGTTCTTGTATTGAATAAATTTGATAAAAATGTCATTTATATATTTCCTGTTGTATTATCTTACAAAATTTAACCAAAAAATTACGCGATTTTTGGTCATCCTGTATTTAAACAATTGGACTTGTAAGTGGTTAACCCTGAGGCAAACTGCAGGGTCATGGAAGAGTTCACCTACCACTTCTGTAAAACGTCACTTTGCCCTGAGACCAAACAACAGATCAGGTGACACACGGTACCTGCAGGCACCCAAGTCTGTCATTTTGTGATTCCCTTCTTCACAGCAACTCATGAAAATCCCTTTGGAGACTCAGACTGATGGACATAAAAGGAGGATTCTTCAGAAACACATTGGTAAGATTAAAATTCACTCCTACAAGAGTGCTCTCAACCAGTGTAAATTAACACCATTATTCGATGCTAGGTGCTGAAGGCAAGAGCGCCATGCAGGCAGCATAAGCGTAGCTCGGGCAGAAAGCAGGGTGGTTGGTGACTGATCCCCTGCACACAAAAGGCTAAAACCCTCACATATCCTACAGCAACTGAGGCCCAGAAAGAAAAATAATTACTCTAAAACCTGTGCTGATGTCACATTTTCTGTCTGAGTTCTTGGAATCAAAACAAAGCCTCAGCCTCGCCTTCGAGGCCCTGGGTAGCACAGCCTCTACCTCCATGGGGACTCATTTTGCACCCTCCCCTTATTTAATCACTAGTGAGCTCCAGCCATCGGGATTGCTGTTGGTTCCTGCCTGGGTCCTTAGCATGTACTCCCACCCTCCAGCCTCAATAATCTACTCCCCCTTTAGGTCTCAGCCCCAGTCACACTTCCTCCGGCATTCTTCTCTGATCCCCAATTTCATCCCTGCCTGCCTAGACCCTGCTCCTCCAACACATCTCCCAAGTGGACAGACTATAAACGGTAGGTGTTTCCTTCAGAGGGCTTACAGTTCATTTTCTGTCTGGATATTTGACTCATGTCTTCTGACAGTGACCAGACTATAAGCTCCATGAGAATAGAGCTGCGTTGTGCCCCTAACACCTGGCACTGAGGCGACTGAGTAAATACACAAAAGACTGTGGCATGGTTGGTTCATTTACAACAATCTTTCTCCCATTCTAATCATTCTAAACTGTATACCAGGTCGAGTGCAAGGAGAACTATCACATGTCACATTTTATAGCCTGCGAGTACAAAACAAAGATAATCCAGAATCAAATAATAGCAAATGCTGGTGAGGCTGTGGGGTAAAAGGAACATGTCTACATTGCTGGTATAAATGTAAACTAGTACAATCACTAAGAAGATTCCTCAAAAAATTAAAACTAGAAACTCCACTTGACCCAAATATTCCCCTTCTAGGTATCTCCTTGAAAGAGTTAAAGACATCATATCATAGTGATACAAACATACCCATGTTTACAGCAGCACAACTCATAATAGCTAAATCTTGGGAGCAGAAAATGTTGTATTTACATACAATGGAGTACTTCTCTGCATAAAGAAAAATAAAATTGAGCCATTTGTAGGAAAATGGATGCACTTGAGACCATATTAAGTGAAATAAACCAGACAAATGATACACAGAGCAAAACAAAAGATGAAAGAAGGAAGGGAGATAGACCATTTCAAATGGGAAGGGGATCAAGAGATGGAGGGAGGGGAGGGAAAGGAGGGGAGGGAATGGGCATGAAAAAAGGAATGAAGGTGTGTTATGTACCTGTGCCAACTCCCCACAGGGAATGTAAATGTTATGTACTGCAAACATGTGTTGATAAAAATTTTTAAATCATAATAATATCTAGTGCCATAAGATAATCATTCCCAATAATTGCTGATAAGAGTAGAAACTGATTCAAACAAAATAAAACAATAACAAAAAAATCTTACATAGGAAGAGGCAGCAGGGTTTCGAGCATCACAAGACCCCGACACACACACACACACACTTGTCTCACAGGCACAGTGGTCAGGCGCAGTCCCCGTCTTCCCTCTGCTGCCACATCTTCATGACTGGCTCGCTCCAAATGGAACCTGCTTCAGCAGTAACTCTTCTCTGAAGGACTTATCTCAACTACTTTTTCTCCCAGGGGCCCCTTCAATTCTTCCTGAGATGTGTACCAAGCTCAAATCATTTCAAGCCATTCCTTTGGGGGTCTGGAGCCGCGGGCAATGCCCTCGAGCTCTGTGGACCTGCACTACCCTGACATTAGTGACGGGTCTAGCAGACTCGGTAAGACACTATTT
Source organism: Heterocephalus glaber (assembly GCF_000247695.1). Next base: position 3,256,857 of record NW_004624857.1, on the reverse strand, counting down.
TATACACCCACCATGAATAGATTCCTAGAAGAGACCCTTTAAACTTTCTTTTTCTCATACTTGGCAAAAATATAAAATATTTTTAACGTTCCAGATGAACTCTCCTGCTAAGAATCAATAAGAAATCAGTTACAGGGTTGGGGATTTAGTTCAATGACACCACATCTGCCTCGCAAGTGCAAGGTCATGAGTTCAATAACCAGTAACCCCCCCCAAAAAAACATCAGTTATACAAGGACCCCAATTCAGAAATCTTACCAATCTGAAACATAAGTGAATTTGAATCATAAGTAAGCCAAAAACAAAGTCAGATTATTTCTTTTAAAGCCTGCCACAAAACCCAAGTATGCCCTCCAGCAATATTTATAAGAGAATCCCAGTCTCAGAGTCTATTTAGACTTATTTCATACCCTTGCTAATAAAATAAGGTGTCCGGTTTCTATGGCTATAGTACATTAGGCTCATCAGACATTCTGGGGTGGAAGCAGCTGTTAGTAGCCAGCGCATGCAGTGATGTTGAAAGCTAATCTGACAGAAAGCAATGCCAAGAAAATGTTCAACACACAGTAGTAAATTGTCAATAAAAACTCAACAAAATTAAAACCACTAAAAGACACAAGATGTTTGGCAAATAGGGCCATCTGGCACACCAGTAAAGAGCCCTTTATTCCTTACAAGCCCTTTAAACTATCCTTGAATTACAGTGGACTGTTTATAGTCATTGTACTCATAATGACAGAATCTGAGTATTGCAGAAAAGTAAGTCACGAATAGTAAATTCTTTAAGAAGACAGAAGCATGGATTTCTTTTACAAAGTCTAAGACTTTAATATGTCAAGATATGATTTTCCAGGCTGGAGAGATGTCACTCAGTGATAGAGTACTTGCCTAGAATGCATGAGCCCCTGGATTTGATGCCAAGCACTATTTTTTTAAAGTAATTTTCCCATGCTCTGTAGAAGTTGCCTTGCTGAAATGCCACATTCCCAGACAAAAGTAAATAAATGTTAAACTGCATATCAATCAAGGAGACCAAATTTGAAATAAACCACTCTTCAGACTCTCCAAAGAAAATGAAATTTTATAACCAAAGAAGCACAAACAGCTGGGCATGGTGATGCATGTCTGTAATCCCAGCACTCTAAGGGTCTGAGAAAGGAGGATCACATGTTTAAATTCAGCCTGGGCAACACAGCAACTTAGTAAAATCCTGTCTACTAAAAAAAAGTGATGGAGATGCAGCTCAGTGCAAAGGCCCTAGATTCAATCTTGAGTACCACAAAAAAGGGGGGGGGGGGGGGGAGGCAAAGACAGAGAGAGAGAGATGGAGGAGGAGGAGGAAAAGAAGGAAAGAAAGAGCCCTAACTGAAAAACTTCAGTTAGTCAATACGATATAAACATGCTTAAGACCAAAATACTATATTAATAAAGGAAATATTTTACCTAAAAACTACAGTTCACAGTTGGGTGTAGTGGCATATACCTATAATCCCAGCACTAAGAAGACTGAGGCAGGAGGATTGCAAATTTGAGGCCAACCTGGGCTACACAGCAAGTTCAAGGGTAGCCTGAGATACACAGTGAGATTCTGTCTCAAAAAGCCAAAAAATAAATATATAAATAAAAATTATAGCTCACACAAACTCTTCTTATAATGGAATTCACTGCCAACCACATTTAACTGTGATCATTTACCAGATTTTCAAAGTTGATAAAGACTGGGAATATTACATACTTTCAACAAATTGAGAAATATTTTTGATGGCTCTTGTATAAATATATAATTCCTTGGTGGTCCTAGAAGAATTTGATTAACAAAAACAATATTTTTTTAAGTAAACTGAAACTAAAGCTTCTTTAAAAGGTTTTTTTTTTAATAAGGCATTCCACAATTCAGTGTAGAAAGCCCAACTCAAATCCCAAAGCCAGAAAGGAATTTGAGATGAGTTGTCCCACCCACCTTCCAAGATTTTTAAACAAATAAATATCTAAATATCCAGAACAATCATTGCCTATTTTCTGCTTAAAGATCATAAGAGACAAAGACTCCATTTTTACAAATCCTCCTTTTTACTTCCTGTTTCTCATTCAACAAAAAACAGGTCATTCCTCCTGATTTACACAAGTCTACTTAACCTGTCACTTTCTCCAAGTCCTTCAAGCTAGAAACTTTGCGTTCACCTTCAAGTCCTCCTTCCTGCCCTCATCTGGTCAGCCCCAAGTCCAGTCAGTCCATCCTTCCCACCCTCTTCCCATGTGGATACTCTGTTCCCATTGCTACACCCCAAACCCAATCCTGCCTGGGCCTCCCTGGTCCCCCCACCCTGCTGCCAGCCACAGGTGTACCTGTCTTCCATAGACCCCAGATCTGCCTCTCTGTCGTTTCCAAACAAGCACAACTGACTGACACCACAGCCCACTCCTCCTCTCCATTCCAACATTACACCTCGTCTACCAGAATTGCCCTTTCCAAAGACCACTAACATCTTTGCTCAGAGCTCTACCTTAAATCTCTTCTTTCCTTTCTCCCTCAGTAACTCACTTGCTCATTCATTGAGCCTGCAGCACAATCTCTGCCCCAAGCATTGTGCTAGCCAGAGGGATACAATGATGAGCAAAAACTGGTTGTGCTGGTCCTCACAGACATCATAAAAAGTCCTCTGCTTTTCACACACACTTCCACAGCTAGTTCAAACATCACTCTCTGCAGTCTTCAACACCTGGAGAGTAAAAACTTCTTCCTCTCTTGGACTCCTCACACATACAGCTACAGCTTTTGTTATATATTGCCCTTCACCCTGTTTTGTCCCACTACTTTCTTTTGTATGTGTCTATCTTCAAAACATTAGCACAGGTCTCCACAAGAAAATCTATCCCAACTAAATAGCAATTCTTGTTTAGCAATTTTCAACCACTTATAAGTTTCAAATTCTACTATTCAAGTCCCATAAAAAATGTGTCATCTTTTTTTTTTCAATTGTGAAGGTGTTTTGAGCTGTGGCTAAGAAAAAGTCATTTACTTTGGGCTTCGGAATGTGTTTATGAACTTACAAAGGAGAACATCTGATGTCTTAGGAATCTACTTCAAACAAAACAATGAAACCGCCCTGTGGTGACCTGGCACAGAAAATATTGTACCTGCATGCAGACAGCTCCCCTCCGGCTCTCCTGAAGCCCACTAGAGAGTCTGCTTTGGCTGCACTCTCTGTGTCCTGACGAAGACAAACCCTTTTAAGAAAACTCCTTAGCACCTAGGTTCCATTCTGCATTTTCACCAGGCTTACCTCAAGCAAACTGAAAAAACTGCACAACAATTTATCATTAGGAAGATTGGAGACTGACCACCCATTGTGCATGCCTGAGGGGTCAAAACAGCCAGGATTTAAATAAATCTAGGAAGTAAAATCTGACTCCAGTGGGTCACCAAATTAAGAACGGACTGTACAAGCGCAAGGACCTGAGTTTGATCCCTGGTACCAAAAAAAAAAAAAAAAAAGAACAGACTGTAACTATATAAATATAATCTACTTTCATAATGAAATAACATAATAACTTTGGGTATATATATATATAGGTATACTCATACCCAAGCACACATCTAAAACTCATATTTTCAAAAAAGAGGACTGAACAATACTGGGCTATTTTTGCAAGGTTAGGATGGAAGGACGGAGAAATGGAAAAGAAGATATAAACCTAGCATCATTTAAAAGCTAAGTACTTTTCTAGGTTTTTCAGAGAAATCTATGCAGAAATCATTACCTCTTAAGTTACATAGATTAAGCAGCAAGAACATATCATCACACAGCCTACAAAAGCAGTTTTCATGGACTTATAAAAACTGGGCTTCCTTTGGTTTCACATGTCCTCCTAAAATACAATAATTATTAACTCAACTTCTTTTTTCTCTTTATAGTAGCACACTGAAAGGAGAAAAGGCAAAATTACATACACAAAAGAGGGACTGCAAACAAAACACTTTTAATTACCACCACACATCACATGACTTGGACATTTCTCATTAAAACTGTCACCAGGGATAAAGCCTGCCAGGAAAGCCCAGAGCTATCCCACACCCTTCCCACCAGGCTCAAGAAAAGACATCCAGAAACTTGCTGGAAGCCTATGGACTCCAGAGAAGTCAGCCTGTGCCCTGAACTGCGACTCTGTCACTTACCAGCTCAGTGGCCTCAGACTACGCACTGTCTCTCTGGGCCTCATTTCATCACCTATAAAATGGTGATAACAGCACATGGTGAATTTGTCCTGAATTTAACCAAATCTCTCTTTTGTCTATATAATTCCACTTCACAATGAGAGCTGAAGCACTGAATGATGACCCTGAGGCTCCATTAGATCATATATATATATATACACACACACACACACACACACACGTGTGTGTTATTAGCTTAAGTGGCACAAAACTTCCCATCAAATTATCTGACTTGCTGCATATTAAACTTGAAATAAAAATTGAAAAATTAAAAGGGTTTCTTCTCACCTACATCTAACCTAAATATTTATTCCACAAAATATTTCTAGGTAAGACAAGTTTTTCTATACTTCAAAGATGTCCTGTGTTCACATTTTGACTCAAATCCATGTGGCAGATATTCTTAAATCATTCTTCTAACATTTCCTGTTGTGTATATCAGGGTGTTTTTGTAAAGCTTGAATTTAAAAATTGATTATTTAAATCTCCCATTTAGCTAACTAGTCTTCAATTAGAGGCTGCTCATTCGTACCATGCTAAAACACTTGGTGAAATTTCTTCAAAAACTGCTTAAAATCTAGTTCCCTATGCATCTGCATGAAGAGACCTCTGCTGCTTTTTCATTGCCTTCCTTTTGCAAGTCCCAGGAAAGAAGAAATGAAAAGAACAAGACCAAAAATGAAAACTTTATGCCAGTGGTGGCGAACCTATGGCACACATGACCCACAGGGCAGTTTGTTATCATTGAAAGCTTTAAAAGGTTCGCCATCACTGCCTATGCGGTGTTGCCTTCACTGCTGACCAGTTTTCCATCCATTAACATGAAACCAACACCTATACTGCCCATTAGGAGGAACACACAAAGGCCATACAATCAACATATCTGATGTTGCTAACTCCTGAGCCAAAAATCATGAACCAGAGCATTAAAAGGAGGCCTCCATTTGGATTATAGGGCCCAGTTCCAATACCAAAGAATTGGCCTTTCTGGAGAGTTGTGTATTTTCTTTATCTTCATCAAATACAGATAAATCTTGAACAGGGACTATGTTTGTACCACAAGCATGTTAGCCAATACCAGTGATGGCGAAACTTTCAGAGCTTTCAACAAAAACAAATAGCCTGCCGTGGCACATGTGCCATACGTTCACCACCACTGGCCTGTATTGTGTTTTAATTCTGACTCGAAAAATTCTGACCTAAGGATAAAGTATGATATCTTATTACACACATTTTATTAAAGCTCATCAGGCCTACAGAGATAAATTGTTTTAAAAGCAAAAAGTAAATTCAAACTTTCATTCTAATAGCCTCACCTCATGAGGTGACTGTTAATTTTCTCTACTGGCTTCTCAGAAGGTTGTCATTTTAATCATGGAGTTCTATCATCCTTTTGTAACTAAATAAACATCTGCACACAACACTGCTGTGTCCAGAAGATCTGCAGCCTAATATTTAAAGAGTCTACTTAAGTCTACTTCAAAGATGATGATTTAGCTAGAAAGACAGCATTTCATTGAAGCAGCCATCAAATAATTACACATTTACAGGGCTACAGAGGCCCTGTGTGGTGATGTATATATAGAAAGCCCTTTCCTTAGAGGGATATACATTATGATGTGACAGTCATGACCTTTCTCCCCACAGGACATCCTCCACAGACTAGAACCCAGGACACTGCATGTCCTCCTAGGCCGGGCAGTCACTCAGTCCTCATGTCCCAGAAGTGGAGCCATAGAGATGGACTCCGCTGCCTCTGCCTCTCTCCCTCCCTCTCTCTCCTTCGGTCTATCTCCACCTATATGGCTACTTACTTCCCCTTCCCTTGCTTCTCTCAACCTAGTCCTACTTGTAAGATTCAGATGGATATATCTTCTCTTCCTCCCCAGAAACTGTACCATTCTTACAGCTTTATCATCTCCTTGGGAAACTCCCAAATTTAAGAACTCCAAATTTATGTGATATTCAACAGTGATGTGAATATGCCTTGATTTCCCCACCCACCCAGTACCGTGGATTGAACCCAGGCCTTTGGCACTGAACAAATCCCCAGACCTTTCTTATTTCTTATTTTGCTAAGTCACTAAGGTGCCCAGGCTAGGCTGAAACTTGTGATCCTCCTGCCTGGACTACAATCATTGCCACCTCGCCAGACTTCCTCTGCATTTCTTAAATTCAATCTGGCTGAGATGGAATGCTGGATCTTCCCATCAAAGCCAATTATTCTGCCCTACTTCCTTGTTTCAATTCCTGACACTCGCAGGATCACCACCCAGTCTGTCTCAAAAACTTCTTTGGCACTTTTTCCTCAACCCCCCAACATCTCACCCACTGTTCTGCTGCCCCATCACATGGATTCAGAGCCCTTCTTTCCATCTTCATGGCCATCATCCTAATCTAGGTACTTGTTTCTTCCCCCTGGACATTCCAGAACCTTTCTATTTAGGTTTAAACCTTCTCTCTAATCTGTCTTGAGTGATGCTACTATGTTAATTTTTGGAACAAGGGCATATTTCCTCTGGACCCCAATAGCTCAGTTTTTTGTTTTTGGGGGGTTTTTTGGCTTTTTTTTTTTGGCTTAGTTTTATATTCCAGCTCTGTTACTTCTTATTTCTGTGACCTTGGACAAGTTACCTAACCTCTCTGTCCCTTATTTTCTTCATTGTGCAATGGGATGGCAATCATGCCTGCCTCACAGTATTATTTTGAAAACAAAATGAATCTCTGTGGAGCACCTAGAAGAGCATCTGGCACACCTAGAGGTCCTCAGTAAATGTTTGCTATTGTTTGCAATTAGCCCAAATCCAGTCACACCATACCTGCCTAGAACTCTCACAAGAGCGCATACATGGCATGCCGAGGAAACTGCAGGTTCCTCACCCTGGCAATCAATCTGTCCCCAGCTGACCTCTCAGTTTCATATTCCACATTTCCCCCATGTGACCTATACACACACCAGGCATAGTGCAGGGCTTACTGTTCCCTCACCAAATGTCCTGATCCTCCCCGCTCATTCTTCCTGTTCTCTTCTCTCTTTCCTCTCATGTCCCTGCTGGATAAAACCCCATCCACCCTCTAAGGCAACCTTAGCTCCCCCACAAAGCCTTCTCTGAACCCCCTCCACCAGACATGCCCACTATCCCGTGAGTCCGTCTCTGCCCTGAGGCTGTGTTTCTCTCAGGGGAGTTTTCTTCCCCATACCTCTAGCTGCAGTCCTGTATTCACCCTGCTGCTTGGCAGCTCTTAACCTCTGCATTCATCATCATTTTATTTCTGTACCATCCAGCACCACACGATACTCTGGGGTAACAAAAGAGATGGGGTGATGAGAATGGCGGCCCTGCTGTGGCATGGGAGGGCAAGTCCAAACTACAAGACACACACACTCTGCCCAGGATGGGTCCCCATGATGGTTTCTAATGACATCCAAACTCACAAGATGAACTGAACAGCCTCTCAAGGAAGCTTATCCTTAAAATCACCAGAAATACAGTCGAATAAATACAAAAAGCAGATGATTAGTAGCCAGCCTTGTCCTGAAATGCCAGCATTAAAAATCGCACAGAAAATTTTTTCCTCACATGTCGATATTAGAATCAAAAAGCCATTGTGCACTGTGTTTAGTTGGCTGACTGTAATTTTCTGCTAGATCTGCCACCTAGCAATCCCAAGACAAGTGACTCAGACCTCAATGACTGGAGCTTGTTCAATGGCATATTAATAATCTCTGGTAAAAAAAATAAAAAAATAAAAAAATAATCTCTGGTACCTTAGTCACTGCAGAATGGAACATGAAGGCATATACAAACTCTACCTCAGACACTAGAGAGATCCTAAACCCTAAACTCACAAAGGGAAAGCCACAACAATGCCCATTGCTAACAATAGATGACCACTCAATAAACACTGCTGGCGGTGACATCATCCAGGTACACAGGGTCAGGGAGCAGGCTGCGCCTAACTCCATTCTGTCTAGGAGCAGAGCTGTAACCTGACACCAGGGATTTAGACCTCTTTGCCTCAACAGCTCTGGGCATTGATGAGCAGCAGCAAAGGGTTCTTTCATTCCCACTCTCACTTCAGCCATTCAAGAAGCATCCAATGCCAGCACTGCTAAGAGAAATGTCCTGAAGACATCAGTTTCAAGAACCCCTATGATGGAGTGACAATTCAAGATTTTTTTCCTCAAATAAAAAAATATGCTCTTGAAGGTCCAGAATGCTCGCTCTTTGAAGGTCTGGGGCTACCTACAAATCCTCAGGCAAAACTGCCAAAATCGTTTTTAACAGGACAGCTCTTAGGGAAAGTGTGGTTCCTTTAACCATGTTCATTCAACTACACAATTGGTTATATAAGAAAGTAAAATTCAATGTTTAAAGTAGAATAATATAGTAAGCTCTTCTGTAATACCAGCGCTTATAATAAAAGAATATAACCAAGTCCATTCAGCCTTCTTATTCCTTATTATCTTCTGCTTTTTTCGAATGAAAATTTATCTCCCTTTAATTAATTTTAATGCCTAATTTATTAAAATACCTTTTTCCTATCTTTTACAGAAAACAGTTCCTTATTATTTTATCTTCTCCAATCCTCATCCCACAGAAGCAAAGAAACCAAAGAAAGTGAGGACTCCTATACCACTTCTTCAAAGGCAAAGAAAATATACAAAGTTTGAGGCACCTAAATAACTCAATCAGTAACCTGTCATTCAGGCAAAATCTCTCTCATAGATACGAGCTGGGCACAGCTGCCTGCAGCGCATGTGTCCCACTTTCTGAACACAAGCTGTACAAACAAAAACATCCTGAGACACAACAGAAGCCTTGTGAACTGCCAAGCTTAAGCACTTGTGGTGCACGCACTGCCCAGTACCCCGTGGGTGCCGCATAAATACTTGGTGACTGACTCACAAGCCAGTGATAGTCTGGTAACAACAGAGCTGTGACAGCCCGGTCCCACTCTGGGGAGTGTTAGGAATCTAACAGTTGCTGCTTACTGTGGGAGTAGGAAGAACCAGTATACATAGAAATCTAAGTAGACTGAGGTGTTGACAGATTCGTTATGTTAATTCTCCCTGCAACTCTCCCTAAGTATTTAAAGCTTTAAAAAACAAAAAAAAAAGTGCTACCTGCCTCACTGAGAAAAAAAAGTAAATAAAACTACACAGTATATCTTCACCAAAGAGCCAAGAAGCCAAATGGTTTCAAAGGGGGAAAAAAATAGAAACTTACTTTTCATACACCAGCTCCTCATCGATGGAGAAATAGTGGGTATGTACTGTGCTTTTTGGTCTATTTCTCAAAGTAGCAAAATATAACCGATCTGAAAGACAAGTTTAAAAGACAGAAGAAAATATATGAGAAGTAGGGAAGTGACATAAAGGGTGTAACCATGCACAAAACATCAAAAATAACTAGCTACACATAATTTAAAGATCCCATTAACAAGTGGGGTTCTTGCAGAAACATGATTTCCAGAAACCCAAAAGCTCAACATGGGCACAACAGTTAAGAGAACTGAGCGACAAGAGTTCCAGACCTGGGGCGGGGGGGGGGGGGGGACGGGAGGGCGGACACCTGCTCTTCCCAGAGTGTAGACAGAAGCTTCGGGTACCCGCAAAACTGGAGATGCAAGTTTGGTTCCGAAATCTCCAGACCTCAACAGCCACGGAAGGGGAAGAAAGAGGCGAGCCTCTCCCCTGCAGCTCCGGAGACCTCAAGAAGAGGAAGGCAGGAGAGACAGGGGGGTGTGGTTGGGGTTGTCCCGAAAACCTAGGCCAACCATGGTGGGGTAAAGGACACCCGAGAGGATTAACCCGAGCAAAATCTCCACGAGCTGCCAAATGAAGGAGCCCAGGCAGAAGCCGGCTCTGTCCCACTAGCAGGGCGCCGCGGAGGGAACGAGGGACGAAAGAAAGAGAAGCCGGAAGCAAGGGGTCCTCGGGGACAGCAGAGGAGCAGAGGGGACCCGAGTGCGCGCGCCACAGCAGCAGGATACTGAGGCACCAGGAGACGCCAGGGGCAGAGGTCGGGACGAAGGGGCAAGAGAAGAGTTGGGGAGGTAGAAGGGTTGCAGGGTGGGGGGCGGCTGCTCCTCACCTTTCGTGAACTCGCAAGCCCCGATTAGTTCCCCTGACTCCGCTGCCATCCTAAGCGAGATACGCACGGGGGAGGGCTGGGTCGTGGCCCGAGGAGGTCACCCGCCCCCGGGGGCTTCCCCACTGCCCAAGAGCCGGGAGCCCGCAGTCCCGAGCCGGGAGCGCGCCGGAGCGGAGGCGGCCGCGGGGTCAGCGCGCCGGGAGCCCGGGGGACATTCCGTGGGGCCCGGGAGCCCGCCGCGCGCAGGGTGCACACGCCCCCGGCTGTGGCCGCTCCGCTCGGGACCCGGCGGCTGCTGTCCTTGCTGCTCAGCGGTGGCCGCCGCGCCCGGGGAACGCAGACCAGTGCAGACCGGGCGGGCAAAGTCTTCCCCCGGCTTCCAAAGTGATCGTGGAGCAGGACACGTCCGGCCCAGATCACGCCCGTGGCTACTCGCGGGGCAGCGGGCAGCCCTCTGGTGCCCGCGGGCTGGCAGGAGCTGGTAGGCTCCTCCTCCGCCACCTCCTTTCAGCAGCAACTCTTCCTCCTCCTCCTCGTCGCCCTCCTCCCCCTGGGCCCGCCCCCAGACCTTCCTCCCCACCCTCCCTCTGCCCCCCCCTTTCACGGCTCCGCGGCCATCCCTTAAAGGGACAGCCCACTCCTTTCTCAGAGCTGGCCGGAGCCCGGGTTACCCGGCGCCCGGAGGGTGGGTCACTGGGAACCGGTTGCTAAGGCTTTGTTGCCGTTCACCAATGGCTGGACGGGAAACGGGGGCCTCGGCCCAGGGGGGCCGGGCGGGGCCTGCACGCCTGGAACTTATGAATGAAACGGTGGGGCTGAGAGTGGATGTCGCGGGTCCTCCTTCCTCTCCTGCCCCTACAGTCCTCTCCCTCTCCAGATTTTTTTCCTGTTTCTTTCCGTCTTTCTCTCGCGCCCCACTCACCCGTGTTCTTCTAAACTTTTGTGTGGGCGCGCGCGCACACACTTAGAAAGCTCAGCTCTTCACGCCCTATCTCCAGCTAACCTTTAACCATCCCCAAACCCGCCCACTAAAGGCTCTGTAACTGTAGGGGACAGGGGATGGGGACGTTACCAGAACTTCTGCAATGAGTCCTGGGCTCCTGCGAGCCACGGCAGCACACGGCGAATTACAGGAAAGGTAGAGAATGAGACTGAGAAGAAGCTGAGCTTTGGGTCTGATCAGTGCTGCTCTGGGCAGCAAAGACAAAAGCCCCCAGCTTACCACACCTTTTATTCAGTACATCGGGAGAAACAAATGTAACAAATGACTTGCAGAGAGTTCAATAGTTCACATTGGGATAAACAAGGTGTAACGGAAGGCTTGCAGAGAGTTCAGTACATCTCCGGCAAACAAGATGTTAATCAGTCCAAGAACAATGAGGAACTGTGCAGATGTTTGTTCTCCCAGGATGTTTCTTGTCCTGGAGAATCACAGCATCACTGGATCACTGAAGTCTCAGTTGTGACCGGAGGCCAAACTGGAGTTATTCTGTAGCTTGGCTGTAGGCAGAGAACTAGGCAACCACATGATTTTTCCCTAGAATTATGTAGCATTGCTCCCAACATGTAACTTTGTTTGAAAGAGAAAGGGGGGGGGGCTACCTCTTAGCCCAAACGTCCACGGGCTGATTTTCTCTACACAAATTAGATCTGATAGAACTCGGGCTTTGTTCTCACGGTAGTGGGGGAGATTCCTTCCCATCAGTTCCTGGCCTCTCCTTTGGGCCACCACTGTGAGCACAAAATCATCACAAATTCCTGATCTTTATATTTGCTCTGGCCCTGAGTGGGCGAGGGCGGGACCGCTATAGTCCACCCTGGGTGGAGGAAGAGGAGGAAAAAATATGTCCCCAAGGGAAATTAGCCCAAAAGAATTTCTTTGCGTAGTCGCAGCTACAGCGCTGCAGGGAGGTGGGGCCCCTTGCAAAAAGGCCTTTGACTCGTTTCCAAGCATGGCTCTTTCCTTCAGTTTGAACAACTTTAAAGCGGGTGTCCCCTGGACCTGCCTAATTAGCCCTCAGCTCTTCATACGAAAATGGCGCTACAGCCCCACTACCAGAGAGCATGCGCTCTGAGGGCTCCTCCGGAACCGGTTAGTACCCGCCTTTTTCTTCGCTGTGGCTTCTTTCTAGGAAAAAAGGGGACGCACACCCGAGGAGGGGACTGACTGACTTTCAGGGAGTGAAGCTCAACTCAGTGTCTTTGGCCATTAGCCTGCTTTTGGGGTCTCTTCAAAGGCTAATCAGGCGCAAAAACGATAAACTAATATTACTTTTATATTCAGAAAAATTATTCAGAGCATCTCAGTTATTCTAACCAAATATGTCCTTGTAAAACAGTTAAAAACAACACTGTTTTATACTAACATCTAAATCTTTAAACTCTAACCTCAGAGTCACGTAAAGCTGAAAGAACTACTAAAAGCACCTGCTAACATCCCCTCATTTTCATATAATGAAGAAAAATATCTTAAAAGTTTTTAAAGTTGTAAAAGTTCTGAAAAGATAAGTGTAATGAGCAGTAAACTCTGTGGAGATGCAATCCAGCTCTCAAATATATTGTCCAAGCTCAGTGGAATTTTACCTGATGTTTACTCTCCCAAATCTTAATGTCAACAAACATGTTGGCCAATTCAAATCATTATTGAAAGAATTCTAATTGAGATTTTTATGTGAAAAATGTAGGAAAACAAAGTGTATGAATCTCTCAAAAAACATATAAATCCAGTGATGAAAATCTATTTGCAAAGTTGCTTATTTAAAAGTCTTGTAGAATCTAAACTCAAGTTCTCTAAGAATTTTTTTATCTAAGTCTTGTACTAGAAAAAAGTGCATTAAAAGTAGGGGCTAACATTTTAAGCATTCTTGCCATGTTAAAGGGCTTTGGCAGATTTCCACGGAACTATATTTTTTGTCCATAGTGAGGGTATATTTACAGTTTTATCTTGCATCCTGATTCTCTAACATTCATATTTGATCTTGGCCATCTGTGGATGCCACTTACATGAGATTAAAAGAAAGCTGCTGAATATGAACAAAGATACCAGTTCTACCAACCAAAACCCCACTTCTTTTTTGCCTTCCCTGTTGCTTTCAAAGTATGAAACTAAAGCAGATTTACATTTCTCTAGTAACCACACTGAGCTCCTGATGCAGGTTCCATTGAATCATCTTTAGTTGTTCATAAAATAATAAAGCCTGCTTTTCAGTTTTTAGACTAGTCCTAGCAACAGCTTTGTAGTTCCAAGACTTAACATTTACAAGATATTCTGTATGTTTCCAAAATAGTTTCTTTTGTTTTTCCTTTCAAAAGTCCCATTAATTATTTTGAGCTATTGTAAATGCCAAGAATATGGACTTGGTATTCTTACCTTATTAATTGTACCACATAACACCCTAGCATTCAAAAGATGAATAATAATCCTATATGAATGAGAACTTACATGTTATTTTTAAAGTATGTGACTTCTAAAATAAACTTTTTGTATATAATGAAAAAAAAAGTAGGGGCTAGGCATGGTGCTACACCCCTCAGGAAGCCAAGACAGGAGGATTGTCTCAAGTTGGAGACTACCCTGAGCTACATAGTGAGTTCAAGACCCCCTAAACTAGTCAGCGAGGCCATGTCTCAAAAAATAGAAGTAGAGGGCTAAGGGTGTAGCTCCGTGGTAGAGTGTTGGGTTTGATCACTACCATCATAAAATTGTCTTCAAAAAATAGAAGTTTGAATTCTCATTCAGTGCATACATTCTGAATTTCATAAACAACCTCATGAAAAGAGCTCCAAGTCTACATTTTCAGAGAAGCCAAACTTAACTGAATACTCTGGTGTTATTTTCTAAAATGAATTTACAAAATTCATTTATTTTTTTCATAGAATCCTATGTTGGTGATGAGGGATGAACTGCAACGTAACACATAGAAATCCTTATGATAAATGAAAATTTAAAAGTTTTTGCTTAACATATTTATCGTATGAATATTATAGTAAAAATTTTAATGTAACAAATTGCTATAAGTAATCTTTTTAATGTTACATTAAAGAAAAGTAAATGTCAGTACAATCGAATCTCTCAAAACCACACAATGTAAAAGTATTTTAAAATTCTAGAAGAAAAATGTGAACAAGACAGTGCACATGCAGCACCCGCATACATACCGAGGTGCTAATGAGATCATAAAACACATTATTCCCTCAACTATCATGAGGTCAAGGTTCCTAGGTGTTGTAGTTTCATAATAAAGGCATGCTTTTACATTTTATGAAGAAAGATAATGGAAGAAACTCTTTTCCAACCACCCAACTTAATATAAATGTAAGGAATGGACTTTCATTTAAGCAACAGCAAAGAAAGGTGTATTACACATAAAGAAAATAGTAAGAGGTTTAAGACATCATCCAACTACAGAAAAGGGAGAGAATGTTACATGCAGAGATCCAGCAGGTAAGTATAAAAAATATCCTGAGTTATAAAACAACATTTAAGTTTAACGCAACTATCTTTTAAGCGCAGCCTCAAAAAGCAGCTTGGGTTTGAGCACCTGCAGAGCTAGAAAACTGTACCAGAGACAGCTCCAGATGACGTCAGCACCCTCCAGGTGTAATTCTTCCCCTTGAGGCTGTGCCTAAGACTCCTAGTCAGTCTCACGCATAACAACTCTTCAAAACTGCAAAGCAGCTCCCTTGACCACCCCTTCCCCTTAGAGTACCCCGGATTAAAATCTTCATGCTCTCAACCTCTTCTTGCATCACACAGGTTCAAGCCTCCTCACTTTCCAGTCCAGTTTCTTCAGTTTGCCCAGCTTCTCATAAAGTGCGTCCCAGAATGCAATGCAGGCCCATGGTGACCTGGTGTGACCAGTTCTGAGATCAGAAAAAATTTTTTTAAAAAATACAAAAAAAAACTGGTGGTAGATTCAGATGGGAGCAAAAACAATGTAAACATAAAAGAACTTCTCTCACTTAGCTACAAGGAAAATATTCTCTCACTGGAAGAAGGCAAGGAAAAATGAGCACAAGATAGTCAAAGACCTGACAGCTGTGAGATTTACATATTCTGTTCTTTTAAAATTATCATTTCTCTGCGCTAGCCTCGCAAGCGCAAGGTCCTGAGTTCAATCTCCGGTACCAAATAAATAAATAAATAAATAGATAGATAGATAGATAGATACATAGATAGATTTATCATTTCCCGTTAGAATATATCATTAGAATGTACTTGTTCAGTAGTGATGACAAATTAAGCAAAAAAAAGAAAATATAGAATATATGCTCTGAATTCTTTCTGGAAATTAATTTCAGATTGAGTAGGAGACAAGAAGCAGTAGAAATGTATACTGCTAAGTAATTTGGAGTTCACTGCAACTTGAATTGTTTACATTTTGATAGTTAATTCCTTGTCTGATGCCAAAACTAATCTAAAGCAGCTTTCAATAAAATGTATAAACAGCTATGTAACTCAGTGTTGGACCATTTTTGCCTAGTGTACTCAAAGGCTTGGGTTTGACTCCCAGCACAGCAAAAAAATAATAATAATAAAATAAAATATATATGCAAAAAGATTATTACAGTGGAACCAGATACCAAAAATATATAGATAGTGTGGCTCATAACCAACCAGCTAACACCTTGGCCTGAACCAGCATCACACAAATACGGGTTTAAGAATTCCAAACCATCCAGCCCTTGGGAGGTAGATCTTGATTAGAGGCCTGCCTAGGCTACATAGTGAGATCCTGTCTCAAAGAACAACAGGAAAAACACAATCAAAGAAGAACCAGAAGGAACCCAAAAGACCAGCTAGTTAGAATTTTCAAACTCCACAGTGCCCAGGGAATTTAGCAGAGGCCTGACCTGGGCAGGGAGAGGGGGTGTGATTACTCAGAGCTTCTCTGAGCTTTTATTTGTTAAAGATTATGCAGCAAAATAGAAGGAAAAAAGAAGAAACTGAGGTTTGTAGTGAATAACAGATTTTCTAAAGTCATGTGATTGGTTGGTGGTAGAAATAAGACCAGTATTCATTATTTGCCCTAGTACAAAGAGCTTTCTCTTAATTTTTTCCTAAATTATCTTTCATTGTTTAGTTTATTGGTCTTACATTTTTAAGATAATAAAGTGTCAATAACATATGCATAGCATCTATAACTATTTTCTTCAAAACATTTAGAGAAAATACTGGAATACTTTAAGCTTGGAATGAAACAATAACAGATATAATGTCCCCCTTTGCTATTGTTCTCATTGGCTTCTATTAAAATTTGAATTATATGCATGAGGCCCTGTGTTCAATTCCCAGCACTACAAAAAAATTGCTGATTGTTTTTCCACCACTGTGATTTATTAATAGTGTAGTAGCATTCTACAAACTGTGGTTTAAGAAATACTGGTTTAGTGAACATTAATTCTTTGGAGGATGCGAGCTGGGGATGGAACCTAGGAGTCACACAAGCTGGGCAGGTGCACTATCACAGAGCTACATCCCCAGCCCAGTGATCGCCACTTCTAACAAGTTAATTCATAGTCACCTCCTTCTTCCCGAATGCAACCAACAAAGAATGATGCAGATGTAGAAGGTAAAAGACAGATTCATGGACTGGGCTGTAGCTCACTGGTAGAGTGCTTGCCTGGCATATATGAGGCCCTGGGTTCAATCTCCAATACCACAAACAATATAAAAATTAAAAGGAAGAAAGAAGGAAAGAAAGATTCATGACCATTAGTAGTCAATTTATTGTCCAGTATGCTAATTTTTCAAATAGCCTAACAATTCAATGCATTTTTTAAATTTTACAGAATGTATCCATCTGCATTTATTTTGAAGTGAACTTTTTTCATCCAAAAAAAATAATAATAATCCATGCCTGGTGGCCCACAACTGTAAACCCAAAATTCTTCGAAGGGGTGGGTGGTGGAGCAGGAAAATCGCAAGTTCAAGCCCAGCACGGGCAATTTAGTGAATTAGTGAGACCTGTCTCAAAATAGAAATAAAAGGGCTGGGAATGTAGCTCCCAAAGGCCCTAGGTTCAATCTCCAGTGCCACCAAAACAAACACACAAACAAATATACATATATTTCCTCACCTGCCATCACCACCTCAGCTATGACTACCTCCCCATCACTATGCTGAGAACTATCACTAGTGAGCCACACACTGGAATCTCAAGTTTCAAATGTTCACTCCCAAATGTACATTTAATACAAGTCTCTACTGTACACTACATATTTCTATGAGAAAAAGAGTAACAGTTAGTAGCTAAGGTGGTTTTTTGGTTTGTTTTGCTTTTTTGGAGACAAAATCTAGGCATGCACTTCAGGCTGGCCTTGAACTCACTATGTAGCCTTGGCTGGCCTTGAACTTGCAGCAGTCCTCCTGCTTCAGCATCCCAAGTGCTAGGATTATAGGTGTGCGGCACTGCATCCAGCTGAGTGGCTAAATTTTATTAAAAATCAAGCATAGAGGCCAGGGATTTAGCTCAGTGGTTTCGCCAGCTGCTGTGCAAGTGCAAGGACCCAAGTTCGATCCCCAGTACCAAAAAAAAAAACAGCCCCCAAAGCAAAAAAAAACCAAGCACAGGGTGGCCCTGGGATGTAGTTCAGTGGCACAGCGCCTGCCTCACAAGCACAAGGTCCTGAGTTTGATCCCCAGTACCAAAAAAATAAAACAAAAGTAAAAGACCAAGCATAGCAATTTATATCTCAGTTCTCACATCAGTCAACTATGATGTAGGAACTGTAATACTACTATTCTCACTTTAAAGATAAGAAAAACTGACACAGAACAGATACTCAACAAATAATTTAAAAATGAATAAAAGTGAATAATTAAAGTTTGGGAGATTAATATAGGTAAATCATCTAGATACCTGAATTAGTCTGTTTGTGGCCTGGGATAGTGGGGAAAATCCTGGACTTATAAGCAGAAGCCCAGAAAACACTCTTCCACTAGCAGTATACCTCATTTTGAATTTAGTATCCTCTGTTATTAAATAGAGATTATGATAATTTCTAATTCATAAAAATTTCAGTAGAATTAAATGAGTATAATGCTGTAATATCAGAGTATTCAAATATTTGTTATTGTTAAAGCATGCCTGGCAAGCACAAGATCTTGAGTTCGACTCCTGGTACCAAAAAAAAAAAAAAATACAAAACTATTTCTAAAATCTAATTTTTAAGAGCCTCACATGATTACATCTACCTGGATCTAGATATTATTTAACTTACTCATAGGTAACAATATAAGTGAACTACAGACTCCCAGAGTGGTTCTTCTTCTCAACTGAAGATAACTCCACAGGGTGCACATTAATGTCATCTTTCATTTCTGATTGTCCCTGACTGTGACACCTTTCTCGAAGGCGTGATCAGGCCCAAAAGCCTCATTCAGCTTCCTCAGTGGATCCTAATTTCACAGCTCTGGTTCATTTTCTTTCATTGCTTCTGTTCCAGAAGCCAGGGACACAAATGTTGTTCCCTGTGGTTTCCATGGTGACCCTTGAGGCACCTTTGGTACGCTATATATTTTCCGGTGCCTTATTCCTGTGAAAACTCCAGGGAAAAATAATGTTTTCAGTAACAGGAGACCTTTGATTTCCACATTTCCAATCAAAAATACTATACTATTATTTAACAGAATCCTGCTGTTTGTTCTTGTTGTTATTAGCAACACCAATTATTTTATTTGATACACACAGGGGTGAGGTGGAGGAGAACTGCACTTTAAATATTTTGTGCATTAAGCCTTTCTATATGAGGAATCTATTATTCTTCAGAGTATATCTGAAGTATAATTTGTGTTTGTTAATATAGAATAACAGTGATATGAACAACATAATGCACAAAAAATAATTTCTATGTAGGTTAAAATACACATATTTTAGGTAAAATATTTCTCTTCATACTTGTTTCATTTCACATAACATCAGTATGCATTTCCTTTCTATCAGTGCATATATTCAGCAAATATTTGCTGTCCACTATTTGCTTGGCACTGTGCTGGGTACTAGGATTGCAATGGAGAAGAGAATTCCTGATCTTAAAGATTTATATTCTGGAAAGGGCTATGGATAAGCAGTCAGGCTCAGAGCACTGGCAAGTGTGGGTGAGATGCAGCAGTACTGAGGAGCAAGTAGAGGCTCCCCAGGAATCCTTGCACAGACTCGGAGGTTGGTGAGATAGGACTTAGCCAGGTGGACTTATTCTGATTGCTGAGTGAGCCAAGCGGCAGCGAAAGTGTGAAGGAAGAAGACACAAGGGAACAGTTCCAAGCTAGGGGAACAGTATGAACATAGGCTGGGAAGTAATAGAAAAGCTAGTTCAAGATTTGAAGTTATTCCATTTGGCTCCAGCATAGAAGAGGAAGGAGAGAAAAAAGGACCTTAATAAGTTAGGTTATAATTTTTAGATTTCACCCAGAGGACAATGGGGCAAGAAAACAAATTATATTAAGTGGGGCCAGCCCTATCAGATGAGGATTTTTAGATTGCCAGATTCTGCAAAGTACCTAAACTAATTGTATTACTCTGTGCGTGCGTGCGTGCGTGCATGCGTGTGTGTGTGTTGCTGTGAACCAAACCCAGGGCCTCATGCACACTAAGCAAGTGCTCTATCACTGAGCTATACTCCAGCCCTTAAAGTTCTCCTAAATAGATTGAAAGTCTTTCCACTAATCCCCTAAGAAGCAGAACTGGAACAGGAATATAGACTAAACACCAGTTAATAAATCTTTCTTTTTACCTCTCACCATTAAAAAAAAAAACAAAAGAGAACTTGGCCAATTTTTGTAGAACATAATTAGTGACATAAGGGAAAGAATTAGCTGAGATTCCTGAAATTTGTTTTGCACATATGGAAGATAAAACTGTATAGAACAATGTGTATTCCAACCCCCCCCCAAAAAGTGATTATTTTTAATAAAAGGACTCTAAACAAATATAGAAAATACAATATATAAGAATTACTTCATTAATTTTCATTAACAAAAGTAATTTGGGATATGTGAGAAGTTGATTTCTAAAAAATATTTTTTTTAAACTTTTATAAGTAAGGAATTTCCATGAGTGATACAATTACTTGGGTTCTTAGAGAGCACATTGTTTGGTCTTAAGGTTTAAAAAAAGAGAAGGAAGAGAGGAAAAATGAGAGTGGCTATGATAGGTGACATGTGCCCTGGAGTCCCTAGAGAGACAGTCAGTCGCAGGCTTGCCCACTGCCTGTGAGGGAGGAAACACCAGTGTGCAGACACAACTCTCACCTGACACAACTGTCTGTGTCCTGGGAAGTCTTCCTTGGTGTGCTTACACAGTTTGCTTGATCATGTTTTCCCAAGGGCCTTTGCCTCACCACTGCCCTTTACAGCATTCCTCTGAAAGTGATGTTAGTTCCTAGAGCATCATTAACCTAAGTATTATCCACTTGCCTACTACAGTCACACACACACACACACACACACACACACACACACGCACACAGTTTGACAAGAAAACCCATGATTTACCAAGCTGACTCAACCATTTCCTAGCACTTTAATTGCTCCTGGCCAGAACTTTTCTACCTCTAAAGACGTCTTGCTCCTGCAGCAAGCTCTAGGTCTGCACATACTACCACCACTTA
This sequence comes from Heterocephalus glaber, assembly GCF_000247695.1. The sequence continues at coordinate 3,235,932 of NW_004624857.1, read as the reverse complement.
TACAGTTGCCAAAACAACACCAAGTAAAAGGTCTTCTTTAGCTACATACAGTGACTGTAATCTCAGCACTGGGAGGCTGAGGCAGGAGGATAACAAGTCGGATCCCACCCTGGGCAACTGAGGAACTTAGTGAGATCCTGTCTCAAAACAAAAAACAAAAAAAGGACCTGGGATGTAGCTCAGTGTGAAGGCTCTGGGTTCAACTCTGGTATCACACACACAAAAATCATCTTTATTTTCCCCACCAAGGTAATCGCTCCACACAGTTTGCCTGTTCTGTGTTCATAATGTATCCTGAATCCTTTTACTTTTGTTCTCAAGGTAAACACCATTCCTTCCCCTAGATTTCTGCATAGCCAAGAGCTGCAAATCTTTCACTTGTGCTTCAATCTGTAGGGAAGACTTTGGTCCAGTTGGAATTCCTCCACTGTTATATTAAAGGGAGGGAGGAGGTCTCAGGGAGAGGGCTTATTTGAGTAAACTCTTCCCTCACATCCTGGGAAATTGACTAGGTGTCCACTGCCTACTCTTGGTCTGCAGGATGAAGTCAATACCCAGGACCAAAAAAAAAAATTGTTTTTCAACAATAGTATATTGCACACCGTGTTATGAGTCAGAGATGCAAGTGAGTTCCCTATGAGTTCATCAGATATGCCCAAGCATGTATAAATCACAGTGGTGAACATGGCTTATGCACATGCTGGAATCCCTGCTACTCAGTGATCAGAAAAGAAGTAACAAGCATGAAGATAAAAGTTGAGAGGAAAATAGGGAGCCAAGGTTAACTCCAGAATTATGACTCTTTCATTGGCTGGACTGTGATTCCATTTTCTAAAAGAGAGATACAGGATATTCATGCAGAGAAGGAGTCAAAGGAGCTCTGTTTGTGTTTTGTACAATTGGAAGTACTTCCTGGACAATGAGATGGAAATATGTATAAAGTATGCACTTGCATGTACAGATCTGCTGCTCACAAGAGGCAAATGGGCTTGACAGGCAGGTTTGAGATTCTCCAAAGAACAGGCACAGTCTACACTGCAGAAAATAATGAGGTGATAAATAACACTGCTTCTGAGACAACCTGAGTCCAAGTCCTGGCCCCACTACTTACTAGTGGTGGACCTTCTCTGTGCCTCAATTTCCTAGTCTATAAAATGGGAATAGTAACAAGACCTACCTCATTACATCATGGAGATTGTGATGTTAATCTTGGTTGTCAATAGCCATTAAATTAGTACAGCACACTTCCAGATGTATGGGAGGGGGTCCAGAAGCCGCTGGCATGTGAGACAGCAAACCGATAGGAAGGCTCACCAGAATGTGTGAGTAGCACCATCTAGTAGGCTGAGGGACCAGATGGTTGCTCTCTCTCTCTCTCTCTCTCTCCTCTCTCTCTCTCTCTCTCTCTCACCCACTACAGTGAGTGAAGAGTGAGTGAGCAGGACCCTTCAGCATATACTCCCAGTTGTCAAGCAATGGAGCCACCCAACAATGGACTAATACCTCTGAAACCATGAGCCAAAAATAAACCTTTCCTCCTTCTAAGTTGATTTTCTTGCGTATTTTGTCACAATGAGGAAAGTGAACACAAAAATGAAACCATTTTGTTTGTAAAGGGCTGCCTAGCACATGGTGAACATTATATACATACCTTTCAATAAAAGCTCTCCCCAAGGAAGAGTACATGGAAGAAAAAAATGAGCAAAACCCGAACTAACCATATCAATACTTAAAGATGTGAGTAAAGAAAGTACTTTTTTTTTCTCAGTACTCTGAATTATTTAACCCAGGGACTTTGCACTGAGTCACATACCTAGTTACATACTCAGCTGTTTTTAATTTAATTTTTTATTTTGAGACAGGGTCTCACTAAGTTACCCAAGCTGGGCTTAAACTCACGATCCTCCTGTCTCAGCCTCCCAGAGTACAAGGATTACAGGCATGGGCCACTGGCCCAGGCTAAAAAGAGGTATTCTTGGAGAAAATGAGAAGATGTTCTAGACACCAAAACTGAAACACTGAGAGGACAGAGAGGTGATGCAATAGTCAAGGCTCAACTCCTGTTGCAAAATTCTCCACAATTAAAATGGGCAGGCTCTCAGAGAATTTTAGAAGTATAACATATTTAGTTCTACAGGAATAGAGAGAAGGGAAGTATGTATAAAAAAACAGAGTGTGTTCAGTATGTTTTACATACTTATAAAGAAGTCTCATATTTTAATTGAGATTGAGTGTGTTGCATTGGGAAAAATCACCGTCTCTCCTGAGGAGTTAAGTAACTATTCCAACCATCATCTGTCTACCTCACAGACTCTAGGCTGAATAATTAATGCTCATAAAGTGTTCTAAAAGCAAAATCACTTAAGAACCCAGAGCATTACTCTCATTAATAATTTCCTGGACTTTACATGACTAGAGATCACAGATGCAAAATTAATGTATGAAATTAAACCTTCGCTCTCAGCCCCATACCCAGCAATGCACATAGTGTGCTAATGCCTTCCAAATTCAGGAAACAAAGATTTTTTTTTTTAAGAATTTGAGTTTTGGTACTGTTTCTACTCACACTTCCAACCAAAGTGATAGGCGATTCCCACACTAAACAATGCTCTGCCAACATCAACTCGGTGTCCTGCAATTCAATTCCATTCTGACACAATTTGTGTGGAGTAATCACTCAGTCCCACATATCAAGGTCTCAGTCCCACAAGACTGTCCCACTTCAGATACAGGTCGGAAGACCCAGGTTGCCACTTGTACTTCTGACCAAACAGCTATAAGACAAGGGTTCTTACAACCTCTCTCTCGTGTCCAATATTTGCCAGAATAGTTTAGAGGACTCAGAAAAACATTTTAGTTGCACTACTAGTCTATTATGAAGAGCTAATAAGAGAGGTGCAGGGAAGGTATAGAGGAAAGAATGAAATTTCCATGCCCTCTCTGGGCACATCACCTTCCCAGCAGCTCCATGTGTTTACCAGTTGTAATCTCTCTGAACACCATTACTGGGGTTTTACGGAGGTTCCATTAGGACAGCATGGTTGACAAGTTAGTGGAAATAGGTAATTGAACCCAATCTCAATCCCTCCCTTTTCCCTAAAAGTCCAGAGGTGGGGCTGAAAGTTCCACGTGGTTGGTTTCTCTGGCAACCAGCCACCCTCCAGAGTCTGCCTGCAGACCCACTAAGAGTCACCTTAGTAGCATAAACTTGGATATGGTTTAAAGGGGCTTATGCATAATAAAAGATCCTCCTATCACCCCTATAACTCTGGAAATCACAAGAGATTAGAAGTTCTGTTTCAGGAACCCGGGGCAAAGGGCAAATATATGTTTATTTCCACAGGTAGAAAGAAAAGCCTAGGGATTATTTGCAAAAAGGAAGTTGTCTAGATCGTCCCATTTTCTAATGCCTTGACAGTATTGGTCCAAAATTACGTGTTAAAAAGAGGCTTTTAATCACAAATTGTGTAAACTATAAACTTAGTGTTTATTAACAGAGAGCCATGTGAGCTCATTAAATATTAGATTATATCTGAATATACAGTGTCTTAATTTAGGTTCCCCCAGAAGTGGATTCAATTGAAGTGGATTCAATGAAGCAAAGAGTCAATTGCAAAGAATTTATTTGCAAGTTACAGAGAACACCATCCAGGAGTGGGGAGGTGGGGCAAGGAAGGGAAGACAATCAGTAGCAATTGCACCTTCCCGCCTGGCTAACGCCATGGGCAATGCAGCTTTTTTGTCATGGATACACTGGGTGATGGTATAAAACCACCAGCTTCAGAAGTACCCTCATACATGCCCGACTAAATGGCAAAGGAACTGAGGTATTTATCTGCCAATTAATATCCCAGGGATATTAATTTCCTTGCGTGATACCGTTTGGTGCACGAAAGATTCACATAAACTCCTCAGGCATACAGAAGCACATACTGGCAGATGAAAGTCTGAGAAACCAGAAGAAAGGATGGTGCCTAGTGTCAAAGAAAAGAGAGAAACAAAATCAGAAATGGCAGGTGTCTGAGCTTGTTAATTAGGGTGTTCTCTGCTGCCTTTTGTGGCAGAACTCCTAAAATGTTTCTATCTTCCTTGTCACCAGTGCCTCTCAGCTCATCTTTCTTGAACACATGCCAGTCAGGCTTCCATATGCACATTCCACCAAAATGGTTCAAAACAAGGTCACCAGTGACCCATATATGTATGATTTCTCTCTCTCTTTTTTTTTGGTACCCGGGATTGAACTTGGGTCCTTGCACTTGCACAGCAGGGGGCAAAACCACTGAGCTAAATCCTTGGCCCCACCCATATATGTAAATCCAGTGGTGAAGTCTACATCTTCACTGTGCTTGACCTGTTGGTAGCATTTAATTCCATCCTCCCTTCCTCCTCTTCTGATCACTTTCCTCACTCTCCAGGACCATACCTGCTGGTTTTCCTGCTGTCTCCCTGACTCTTACTTTAGCCTCTGTCCCTTCTCACTTCCTCATCTTTTTAAAATTGGAGTACCTCAGAGCTCAGAGCTGTATACTTCTTATCTCAGCATGCTCTTTATGATCTCATTAAGTCTTGTGGCTTTTAATTGTGATCTGTTTGCTGACTGGAAAATGTTTATCTCCAACCTTGACCTTTCCCACTGATTTCCTGACTTACATATCCAACTCAACACTAGACATTTGCACTTGAATGTCTCAAGGGCATCTCAAACTTAGTGTGTCCCCAAATAAATTCCTGGTCTTCATTCCAAAACTTGCTTGTACAATCTTCTTCATCTAAGTTTACAATAATTCCATCTATCCAGTGGCTTAAGCCCAAAACCTTGGATTTATTCTTGGATTTATTCTCTATGTAACACATACCACATCTAATCTGCATCATATTCTGCCTTCAAATATAATCAGAACTGGAACAATGCTCCAATAAGCACCACTATATCCAAGCCACCATCATCTCTGAATAAACACAACAGTCTCCTAACTGGCTTCCCTCAAAGCAGCCAGCAGGATCCCTTTAGAACACTGTCAGATCACATCGTTTCTTGGCTCAGAACCCTGGAGTAGTAGTGTCCTGAATCATTCAGAGAAAAAGCCGAAATGTTTAGAATGGCATCCAAGGCCCTAAACAACAGCTCCTCACGCATCCCCTATTACACTCTGAACCCATCTCATCCCACTCTGCCCTTTATTCTTACTCACTCCAGCCATACTGGTCTTTGCCGGTGCTGGAACATCCCAAACACACCCTCCGTCTGGCCCTTTCCCTTGATGCTCCCCAGCCAGGGCTCACTTCCTGTGGGTCCTTTCTCACGAACCTTCTTCTCAGTGAGTCCTTCTCTGACCTCCATTCTAAAAGTGGTCCCCACATCCCCACCAGCACACCTATCTCACTACACATGGATTTTTCTCCATACCATCTATCACTTTCAAAAATACTGAAGAGCTTACTTTTTTGTGGTACTGAGGTCTGAATACGGGGTCTTTGCCACATCTCTTGTTTTTTTTTTTTTTTAAGACAGGTTCTTGCTAAGTGGTTAAACTGTCCAGGCTGGATGTGAACTTCTGGTCTTACTGCCTCAGAATGATGGGATTACAGCTATGTGCCATCACACCTGTCTCTTTACTTATTGGGATAACTTGTTTTGTTTTGTTTTGAGACAGCATTTCACTATGTAGTCCAGGCTGTCCTTGAATTCACTATGTAGCCCAGGCTGGCATTGAATTTGTGTTGATCCTCCTGCCTCAGCTTCTCAAGGGCTGGGATAACAGGCATGCACCCCCATGATCAGCTTCTTTCCTTATTTATTTTGATCATTATCTGTTTCCCCTACTAGATTATAAGTTCTATTCAGCAAGAATTTCTCAATATCCTCATGGCTGCGTCCTCAGAGCCCAGTACAGATCATGGCATGTAGTGGTTCCCCCAAAAATATTTTCATTAACTAACTAAATTGCTTAATTAATTAAACTGATTTCAAAAACTAATTAACAGCAAATAGTGAGGACAGAAGTGAAACTGAAGTTGCTTGAGAAGTGACTGAAAAAAGAAGAATATGCAAGCGATCATGATAGCTGGTGCTTTTTAAAACAACTTGGAATGAGAAGGGAAGATGAGACATGAGGAAAGGTCTGAGGATGCTGAAAGATCATTGCTTCTCAGCCTTTTGGCTAAGATGGAGTAGAGAATGTTGCAAGAGTAAAGGAATGTTCTGTTCTGTTCTGCTTGACGCTGTTATTCTTGAACACACTGGTGAAAGAAAGAAGAGGTAGCCAATGCAGACAGTCTGAGGACAGAAGGAAAATCTAAATCATGTGAAGAAATGGAAGTGAACAAGGTCAAAAACGAGGGAGATCAGCCTTGACCGTGTGAGGTGATTGCGTTGGGTTCTAAGACAGAGATCAGTGATCTTTAACTTCAAAGGACATATAATAGTTCAAAGGACATATAATAGTCCTTGCAGGTTACACACATAATCTCTACTCCAACTACTCAACTTTGCCATGGTATTGAAAAAGGAGCCAGACTGAATACTTAAACAAATGGGTAGAGCTGTCTCCTCATATAATTTTATTTGCAAAAACATGTGACATGCTCAAGGGCTGCAGTTTGTCAACCTCAAATCTAAGATTACACAGACTGGACTGTCTTAAATATGATATCTGAGAAGAGGTAAGAATAAGTACAAGTGTAGACAAGTTTGTGAATAGGATGAGCAAGTGGTAGAAATGATATGGTTGTGTAATTACTTCTACTTTCCTTATAGATTAGTGCTGCAATGAGAATGAGCGTGAGACTAGGTGGAGGTTTTGTGGCAAGTGATGAGCTATGGCCCCAGCCCCTGAAATACTAACAGAAAAGAATGGAGGTGTAAGAAAATACTGCCTAGCTGAGATTAAAACCGGTGCATGCAGCACCGGTGCTTCAATGTTGGGAACAGAGAGGGTCCACAACCTGCAAGAGAAAGGAAGCTGGATCTGGTGTTGGCTGACTCCCCTAGCACCTACTTTCTTCTTCCTCTAACAGCACCCAAATTTTCCCTTTGAAACACCCATCTCTCAACCAGGATCAACACACCTGGTTGTTGTGGCACCACTGACCTCATTCACTCCACCTCAGCTCTGGAGCTGGGCTCCGGCAGGCTTGGTAAATCAGCATGCCCTCCCTATCTCCAGCAGTGGTCACAGTGACCACGTTGGAGATCAAGAGGGAGTACAGTTTGAGCTAAGGAGAGAGCATGAATCTCAAACTCTACTAGATGAACCACTCTTGAGTGACAGTACAGGGAGGAAAGGCAACATCTAGAAATCTTGCCACCATTTTGCAATGAAGCAGAATCCAAAGAGAAAGCCAGCTATGAAAGACTGAGCAAAGAGAGAGATAGGAACAGGACTTGGTGACATTACTGCATGAACCACCACTACATGATGGAAGTGCTAATTTTTAATTTTGTGAGCCATGAAACTGTCCTTTCCCTTTGAACCCATCTGAATTTTTTTTGACAAAATCCAACACGCATTTATGATAAAAACCCTACAAAAAATTGGAATAGATGGTCTCGACCTCAAACTGATAGAAGCCAGCTACGAAAAACCAACAGCCAACATCATACTAAATGGTCAAAAACTGAAATCCTTCACACTAAAATCAGGAACAAGACAAGGATGTCCAGTTTCTTTTTT
>NW_004624857.1:3207886-3223827 GCF_000247695.1 Heterocephalus glaber | reverse complement strand
GTGTTACAGAACATTTCTGACAAGGTCCAGAGCTTAACAGAACCTTCTTGTGAGAGGGCAGGGCTTAACAGAACATTCCTGAAAGGTCACACAGTTCAAACAGCCACACACCACTTTGATACACTGGGCAGGAGCCCAGCCACATAAACTTACATTTCCAAAACAAAACATTCTGTGGAGAAAAAAAGTGGAGGCAAGGCCAGGGCCTGTCTTACTGTTTAGCACTGCTCTATCAGAAATAGTGGTCCAGCCCTGGCAACTGGAGCTCTTCCCCCTCCACCTGAAACCCAGAGTGAGTCTTCCTCCCCTTGGCTGCACTACTTCCAAGCAAAATCAAGATCAGGTGGGGTGGAGGCAGGAGAGCACATCTGAAGGCGATTTCTTCCACAGTGTTGCCATTTGCTCTGAACTCAGTAAGGGTTCCATGTTTCAGAACTCACTCCTCTCCATCAGATTCGGGCTTCATAGACATCCCCACTGTGATGACTTCACAGTTTCAAAGGGAGTTCGAACCCGGGACGGAGACCATGGGACCAGTAGATACTTCAGCTCAGAAGGCAGGGGCAATTTTTATTCTCCAAGAACCACAACGCCCTGGGATACAATGAGCAAAGCTTCAGAGAACGCACTGCAAGGCTGGCCATGTAGCTCACTTGTGCTGTACCTGCCTCACAAGCACAAGGTCCTGAGTTCCACCCCAGAGCCATGATGCACACTTTTGGGAAGGCGCCTGTCAAAGCCTTCTGAGCAGCAAGCTTCTGGGCCACCTTCCTCTTCATAGCCAATGCCATCGGCCCTGGGAGATAGGCGTCACCACCAGCTGGTCGATGCCCGTCTTGGAGTTGTAGACCTTCTGCTTCACGAAGCCGGGGTCCGCCACGTAGTAGATGCCATCAATGGTCAGCAAGGTCTCCATGATGTTGGTGACAATCACGACCTTCCAGATGCCCGGCGGGGCCGAGTCGAAGATGCGGGTCTGCATCTCGCTGGGCAGGGCAGAGTACATGGGCAGGATGATCAGCTCGGGGACATCGGGGCCCAGCGACTTCATCCTCTCATACAGGATCTCGCAGGCCGTGTCGATCTCTTCCTGCCTGGTCAGGAAGACCAGGATGTCACCTTCTTCAGCAGCCCGAAGAGCACGTCGGTGTGGATCGTCCGTTCGTGCACCTCGTCCAGCATGATGATGGCATACTGTGTCAGGTCGGGGTCGATCAGGCACTCGCGCAGCAGCATGCCATCCATCATGTACTTGATGATGGTCTGGGGGCTGGTACAGTCCTCGAAACGGATGGTGTAGCCCACCTCCTGCCCCAGGCAGCAGCCGAACTCCTCGGACACCTGCTTGGCCACGGACATGGAGGCCAGGCGCCGGGGTTGGGTGCAGCCGATCTTGCCCCGGGATGTGTAGCCAGCCTCGGCCAGGTACTGGGTGATCTGCGTGGTCTTCCCGGACCCGGTCTCGCCAATGACGATGAGGATCTGGTTGTCGTGGACGGCCTGAAGGCGTAGGAGATCCGGTCACGCACAGCCGCTGCGGACTCGGGAGAGCAGGCTGGGACAGGGATGGGGACCCGGACGCCGACCTCAATTTACTTTCCTAAGGCCAGTTTTTGCTCAGGCTTTACCATAGGCCAGGAATAATGGTAGACAGTCAAATGTACGTAAATTCTTTGGATTCTTACAACAATTGTTTAAAGTTAGAGGCATTACCTTTCTGAACTCATTCACTTTCTGACATCAGCTGATAACTTTTCGCTGTGACTCCCAAATTTCTATCTTCCAATTCAGAACTTCTAGTTCTTGTAGTTCAAAACTTTCTCCCAGCCTCGACAGGGACTCCTCCAGCTTCTGAACCTGGTTCAGCAGCAAGAGCATCGCCACCGCGAAAGCCACCACCGCCAGCAGCTGCAACTTGGGCGGCATCATAATCCTAAGGAGCCCCATGAAACCCGCCGCTCTCGGGATCAAGACATACCACGGGGGGCGGGGAGCGGGGCCCCGGAGGCGAGGGAGACCCGGGAGGAGCCCACCCGGCTGGAGAGCGGTGCGGAGAGCGCGGCGGGGAGGACGCTCCGCAGCGACTCGGCGCTCCGGTCTCCCGCCCCCAGGCAACAGTGCCAGCGCCGCCGGTGCCGCTTCCCCTCAGCCGGCTGAGCGGTCGCCCCTCCAGAAGCCCGCGCAGCAACAGCGCAGAGCGGCGGCCGGATTCTCGCCTGCCTCTGCTGCTTTAGTCCTCGACCTCCGCGCCCGCCAGCCTGCCTGCCTCCCTCTCCCTCCTTTCCCTCCCTCCAGGATCTTGGCCGCGTGCTCCTCCACCAGCGCTGCGGCTGCGCCACCCTCGGTCCCGCCCCCTCCTATCCTCGCCCATCCAGCCCATTTGAATTTTATTGTCTCTACTAGAGTTCCAATGGACTCAGACTTCACTGTTTTAAACATGCTATCTGAGAATTATCTGCACAGTATTATCTGAGGGTCAGTGTCGGCAATCCACATTTTAAAACAAGCACTCCTGGTGATTCTTTTGCATACAGCCTTTAATATAAGAAAAGCCACGCACAAGGGTATACACTATGGGGACTGAGCCAGGAGGACTGCAAGTTGGAGGCCAACCTGGGCAAGACCCCCATCTCGAAAAAAAGGAGGGAAGAGAAGGAGAAGGAAGGAATGAAAATACTGTAAGATAAAAGATTATTCTAAGTGGCTAAAGAGGCTGGAAATTCAAATTTTTAGCTAATTCATTATTTGCACAAATACTTGTTGAGCATCTTTGTACCAAGCATTGTTCTTGATGCTGGATATATAGCAGTATATAAAACGAACACACACACACACACACACACACACACACACACACCCCACACCCCACACCCCCACACACAGTATCTCCCATTACATTTCGGGCGGGGGGGGGGGTAAGGAGGTAGGAAGAACAGTAAATAAATAGGTGTGATAGGATATGATAAGAGCAAAGCTGAGTTCCAGGACACAAGACAAAGGGATGCTAGTTGATGTAGGGCAGTGAAAGAAACAACTAATAAAGTGCTATTGCAACAAAGAACTGAAGGAAACAAAAGAGTGAGCGCTATGCAGATATTTGGAGAAAGTTTTTTTCAAGTAGTGGAAACATGAGGCATCAAGCTCAGTGCCTTACCAGCTCAGTGCCTTCCATGATGCCACAGCTTTGGGAAGTCTGGAATGCCCTCTCTACCACCACTAATGCCAAAACTCTCTTAGCCAAAGAGCTTATATGCTACCTTTGTCACATTTAGTCACTTCCTTTCTTGTGCTCTCCAGAATTTTATCTGTTCCTCTCTTTGGTAGTGTTCATCATACCATGATCTGTAATAAGGGCACCCCAGTGCATGATGCCGAGTATAGTGCCCACACCATGTATGTTCTTCTAATGTCCCCAAATTTACAGTGTCTTGCATATATGAAATCCTTAATTGATTTATTACATAAGAAAGTAAGACATGTCTGAGGAATGGTGAGTAACCCGGCCTGGCTGGAACAAAGGACACAAGGAAGGAAGGGAGTTCTGGGATTTAAAACTTGAAATTTAGCCAAGCACAGTGGTGGTGCACATTTGTAATCCCAGCACTCTGGAGGCTGCAGCAGGAGAATGGTGATTTCAAGGCCAGCCTATGCTACACAGCAACTTCAAGGGCAGCCCAGACTACACAGTGAGACCTTGTCTCAAAAAAACTACAGAAAAAAACAAACAGAAATCCCCTAGAAATGTAATGGAGCATTTGTAATACCAAGCAGAGGTGTGAGGGGTGCTGAAACACAAACCTGCACCTCCCGGTTGAGACTCCATCTGTAGCAAATAAGGCTAACAGTGTTTTGTAAAGCTATTACCCAATAAGGGTGAAAAACAGTGCATGCAGATTTTTCACAGAGGAAAATGTGCTCATACCTTTTACCCTATTAGTCTGAAGTTCCGACACCATTGAGGCAAATTGAAAATATGACTTTGGAGTCAGACTTTTGTTTGAGTTTAGGCTCTGTCACTAACGGTGTAATTTGAGCAAGTTTCCAAACCTCTCTAAACCTGAGTTTTATCATCTATAAAATGGAGATATTACTATGTCTACATATTGGGTTAGAAGGATAAATGACATCACGTGGTATAAAGTACCCAGCCTTGTCACTGAGTTGAATGCTTACTAAATACTAGGCACTATGACGCATGACAGATATTGGGCAATCTAATCACCAAGTCTACAACCTTCTTTAGAGGTAAAATATTCTGCAGATAGAATAGCTGAGCCAAAAGCGGGCAACATATCAAAGTGTGTCATATGCACATTTGAAAATCCCACAATGAAACCAGATTTTCAAGAAAAAAAGTAGGCCGTATTTATTTTCCCTATAGGCTTATGCAGTGTGAAGACTGCAAAGGTCAAGTATTGTGAGATGCCCTTCTAAAAATTACAGAATTTTGGACAGGAATTATAACCAACATATCTGGCACTCTAAATTTAATAATCTAATTAGTTAAATAACTTATAACTAATTAAATAATTAGTATAGTAGATTTAAGCCTGCATTTGCCTTCTTTTCTTCTCTTTTTTCTTTTTTTCTGGTACTGGGTATTGAATCCATGGCCTTTGCACTAAGCTACATCCCCACCCCTTCCTATTTTTTATTTTGAAACAGGGTCTTACTAATTCACCAAGTTGTCAGTTTGAAATCGAATGTGCAGTCTTCCTGCCTCAGCCTCCCAGATTATAGGTGTGTGCCACTGTGTCTGGCTCCTATTTGCCTCTTAATGGGAAAAGGCCAGGATAGAAGTAAGCCTGAGATTTGTAACACTAGAAAATGTCCTCAAGTGTGTGCCATTAAAAATAAAACTCACAAAACATTGTATTATCCATCTGGAAAGGGACATTGTTTTTTTTTTAATTGGTACATTTTATTGATTCATTTTAGGTATACACTTCCTTTACATTTATCATTGGGTGTTTGTACCTGTACATGATGTATCTTGGTTCTTATTTTTTTCCCCATTACCTGTGCGCCCTTCACCCCCTCCGCCCTTCCCTATTTACATAGATTTCATTTCCATTTTTTTCTTCTCATAGTTTTTCCTTTTCCCTCTTTTCCTTTCCCCTTCCCCTCCCTTCACTCCTTCATCTTTGGACCTTTTTTCCTATTTCAAATTATCAATTATTCATTTTAATCATTTTAACCCTTGTTTACACTATCAGTTTCTCACACTAGAGAAACTATTCGGTATTTACACGTGTGTCATATTTATTTCACTTAAGAGTACAGCCTCAATATGCATCCATTTAGCTATAAATGACTCTAGTTTCTCATTCTTTATGGCTGAGTAGTACTCTATTTTATAAAAAAAACCACATTTTCTTTATCCAGTTTCCAGTTGATGGGCACTTGGGCTGTTTCCAAGCTTTAGCTATTACAAACTGTGCCGCTATGAACATGGGTGCACATATATCACTGTGGTATGATTCTTTTAATTCTTTTGGGAAGATACCCAGCAGGGGAATAGCTGGGTCAAATGGGACCTCTAGTCCTAGTTCTTTGAGGTATCTCCATACTGATTTCCACAGTGGTTGCACCAGTCTGCACTCCCACCAGCAACGGAGAAGGGTTCCTTTCTCTCCACCCACCCCACCCCCCGCCAGCATTTGTTATTGGTTGATTTCTTGATAGCAGCCATTCTTTCTGGGGTGAGGTGGAATCTCAGGGTTGTTTTCATCTGCATCTCTCGAATGACCAGTGATGTTGAACATTTTTTAATATATTTGTTTGCTTCTTTTATTTGTCTGAGAAATATCTGTTCATTTCAGATCCCCATTTTTGAATTGGGTCTTTGAATTTGGGGGGTCTGATTTTTTCAATTCTTTATATATTCTAGATAGTAGTCCTTTGTCTAGGGTACAGCTGCTAAAAATTTTTTCCCATATTGTAGGTTGTCTGTTAGCTCTGTTGGTGGTTTCTTTTGCAATGCAGAAGCTTTTTAATATGATGAGATCCCAGTTGCTGATTCTTTCTGCTAGTTCCCGTGCTGCTGAGGTTTTGTTCATGAAGTCTTTTCCTATGCCAATGTCTTCAAGAGTTCTACCTAACTTATCTTCCAGCAAGTTTAGTGTTTCTGTCTTAATATCTATATCTTCAATCCACTTCGATCTTAGTTTAATGCATGGTGATAGGTATGGGTCTAGTTTTAATCTTTGGCAGGTTGAAATCCAGTTTTGGAAAGTGACATTGTTTTTCTAGAGCAATGCATCACTTTCAGAACAGCTGTGAAATACAAAAACAGTGTTGCAGAAATCTTGGAAAGAAATACACAGACACACAGAATTTGGATAAAATAATAAAATTTCTTCTCGGGAGCAGGCAGGAGTGCCAGAAACAGGTCTGGTTCGTTTCTGAGGCCCTTTGTTCAGTGTTTCCCTTTTCATATCCTTTTTAGTCATTATCTCATCCCAAGTGGTCTTTGATGTGTAAATACAATTCCAGTTCCTATTTATGAGTCACAGACACAAGATAGGCCATATACATTGTAAATTCACCCTGGCATGGTAACTTTGTTAGGTTAATGAAGTTACGGGTTAGAGTCAGATAATTCTCACCTTAAACAAGGAGTTATGGGAAAAGCAAATCTTAAAAGAACACATTACTTATTTTGCTTCTACAACTACCTTAATATTCAATCTATTAAGTTACCTAAGACTTTTCTGTATCAACAGGACTTCACCAAGAAATATTAGAAACCAACTGATAATCAGTCTCCCGGAAGAAAGTTCCACTCTTACTACCACTTTCTTCTCGCATTTCATATCCCATTGCCTCTATGGTCTACACACTTTTCAGCTAAACCCTGAGTCCAAGGACAATTCCCCATTAGGACAGTGGGAAGCACAGGTAGCTTAGTATCAGCCAATTGCATTCAGACCCAGGTAGCTGCTTTTTTAACACTGTGTGACCAACTTGCCCCACTGAATGTAAACTACACTTGTCTCTTCTGTAACATGGGGACAAATGCAAGAGCTGTTACGCAGACGAAGCAGGTACATTTAAGGAAGCAGCTCTGTGCCTGACTCACCACACATAGATAATAGTTGCTATTTTCACCATATTTTCATGCAATTGGACAAGAAGCACTTCAAGAAGGGTCTGCAGGCAGTATGGAATGACATTTGTGGAAGCAGGATGAACAACAGCAGACTCTCCTCAAGTCTTTCTGAAGATTTTAGAGCATGCAGCTACACTACTGACCTACACTAATCAGCTTTGAATTTTTGAGATATTTATCCTCTCCGTAACTTTGGAGGGGTGGGGGTGTCGCTGGGGAATGAACTCAGAGCCTTCTCACTGAGCTATGCCTCCAGATTTTTTTTTTTTTTTGAGACAGAGTCTCACTAAATTGTCCAGTCTGGGCTTGAACTCATGATCCTCCTGCTGCAGCCTCCCAGAGTGCTGAGATTACAGGCATGCACCACCACGCCTGGCTTCTCTGTAAAGGGCAAGAGAAACACAGACACATACACATACACACACACACACACACACACACACACACCCACCCCTCAGGCAGCCATTCTGCCACTCCAGGAATTCAGAGAAGTCATGAATGAAACAGTGGCTGTGAGATGTACTGAATGATATGATAAAAAGGTAATAAGCTAGTCTTAATAACAAAGGTGCTTACCCCCAAAATGTCTTGACCCATCCATCTCCCCTCTAGATGATAACAATCAAAAAAGAAAGAAAGTCAACACCCTTGACATTTAACCCACAGTTGTTAAAGGTGTTTCCACTCACTGTCAGCCCTGCAGGCACACATTTCAGGTATATAATGGGACCAAAACAACAGTCACACTGACCTGCGATTTGTGGGGCCCATACTTCCTCCTCTTCATAAGGATATCCTCCTGGGCTATAAGGGTCCCACATATTCTGAGTTACCTTTTCATTCTTCTGGGTGGCACAAGCCTGTTGTACTCAGGTGAGAAGACTGAAGAATTCCGGGCTATCACATGGGCAGAGACGGTGTTTGATTACCTTCTATCAGTTAGATTATGGGGCGAAGGAACTAGATCAAATTGCAGCCTGGGAGCATTCAGGCCTCAGAATGCAGGTAAAGGCATGGTGACAGGGAACTGCTGCTTTGCTTTCAGAATCATCAAAAGTTACTCAAAAGTACAGTCTGATCCTAAAATCTTCTATCAGTAATGTCCCAGGAGCTCTTAGTAAAGCAGAAGTGTGAGATAATGAAAAGTAAAGCCAAAACAATAATGAATAAAATAACGAAAGCTGAGTCCATTAGTGCCTCTTAGCTGGCTGGGCTATTTAAGGTACTGTGGCTTCCTCTGTGTCCACACAGCGATAGCTGAATTAGATATGACTAACAGTTTTGACTGGTTCTGCTTAATTGG
This sequence comes from Heterocephalus glaber, assembly GCF_000247695.1. The sequence goes on along the minus strand of NW_004624857.1, from coordinate 3,215,413 downwards.
TTCAGATTAATATGCCAGCTGCACAATCATGTGGGAGAACCATTAATTAATCATATAAACTAAATATTGATGTTTTAAAATGTAAAATGTTCCTTTCCCAAATTTAGGTTGAATTATGCAGTTTTGTATCAACCTGTCTTTTCTCTTAGGCTTCCATCAGAGGCCTGTAACCTACAGAAGGTCACTTGTGAGACCAAAGCGACTCCATTTTGCTAAAATCCACTATTCCCCTAGCCTCTCACAAATTAATGGTTAAAATATGTTTGCTCTGGGACAGAAGATACAATCTGTAACAAACCAAAGTTCCTAAGTTAATTACTCAGCCATCTGTTTGCCCAGGAAATGAACGTTCCAGGCCCCCTATCCATAGAATAATCTGTAGATGTGCTGACTGTCAGTACGTAATGGTCGTGACTAATAGTCAGTGTGTCTGCTGACCATCAGTAAGTGACAGTCGACCACCAACCTTTGCCCCTCATTTCCCTCATAAAACCTACATGTAACCGCCCCTCAACCCCCCCACCCCATGAACCTAGCCAATCAGAAACGTACACTTCATGCTTGCTAAATGCTAACCAATCATGTAACTGCTAAATGGAAAATCTCCAAACCTTGCTGTAACCTCTATAAAAACCCCGCCAATTTGAAATTCGGGGCTCTCAATTCTGATCCGCTGCGTCAGTGACAGTTGAGAGCCCCTGCTCGAGCTTGAATAAACGACCCTCGTGTGCTTGCATCGGGAACGGCTTCCTGGTGGTCTTTGGGACTTCGCAATCTGGGCACAACACACTAAAGCAACTTCTAATGAGTAAAGGAACAAACTGCAGCGAGGCCTGGTGGCTGAGCTCAAGATGCTGCTTGTGGTGGTAAAGAGAGAGAGTCAGACTCCTGGGTTCAGCAGGAATCCCTGCACTGTCACTTGTTAGCAATGAGATCTTGGGCAGAATTTTTGCTTGTTTCTTTGGCAGCACTGGGGATCAAACCCAAGGCCTCACACAAATTAGACAAGTGCTCTACCACCAAGCTACACCCCTAACACTTGCACAAGTGCCTTAACCCCATCAGACTTGTTTCTCCATCTTAAAATAGAGCTAAAAATAACATGCATGCTCTAGGTATTTGATGATTAGATGAGATAATCACTAACAGTATTACCATAATGCCCACCACATAGTAAACACTCAATTGATGTCAGTATTATTATTATTATTGTTAACCACTAGGCTAAAGGAAACTGCCTTGATAGCTGCTCTTTCAGCTGGATTGACATATACAGCCAGAGACTCTCAGTCTTGATTCTGTTGACACTTTGGACCCAATAATTCTTCATTATGGGGGACTCTCCTGTTCACTGTAGGATGTTTAGCAGTAACTCTGACTTCTAACCACTATGTAGCACCTTCACAGTTGTGACACCCAAAAATGTCTTTAAACATTACTGTAGGGTCTCATGGCGGGAGGAGGGGAACAGCAAAATCCAGTTTGAGAACCACTGTAAGACTAATAGCTGCTGTTAAGGACCCATCATCTTTGCCAAATCACTCTTGCCTAATTGTCCAGTCAACTATGTCCACCGTGTAACTAAATGATAAGTCATGCATCAAAAATCACTTCTTCCCTCGTCATCAATTCAACTCTGTGAAGACGGTGTCCCATTTTCCTCCCCATTCTCAGTACTAGGCATAGAATGAATGAACAAGTACACCTCTGAGGTTTCATGTTGCGAGACAACTGTGAGCAGTATTTATTTAGGGCTCCTTTCTCTTCAACCCCAGTCTACATACAAACGAGCTAAAGACTGATGCCACCCCCACATGCCTCCACGGGGAAACATGGCAAGCCAGCCCAGCTGAGGGAGGCCCATGTAGAAGGGCAAGACACGAGCACCCTTTCATACAGCTACAGAGCATGGAGCAGGAGCCCAACACAGTTCACCTCAGAAAAGAGAACCAAAGATCTGGCCAGAGTCTCAGGACAGGAAGTGGTCCCAAAAAACCCCACAGTCAGACAGATATACGTCTGTGTCAGATAACTTATGATACGCTCAAGATGGTGTGAGACTACATCCTGTCATCCACTTCTTGAACTAATCCTGCTAGTTTTTTGTCCATTAGTTTTAACCTAAATACTCTCCCTTTGTCCCAGACAATGATAAACATGCTGAACAAAAGCTTTCCAGTGGCCCATTAAATGAAGCTATTTAATTATGTAGAGAATAATTTAAATATCCTATGAAATAACATGTGTCACAAAGTTCATCAAACAGAATAACCAAGTGAACATCACTTTCATTATTTCCTTATGAACCAAAAAATGATGTAACTGTAACAGGGGATTGCAGTATTTCCAAAGCATACAAATGAGGACTCTTAAGTCCCTAGTTATTTGCTGCTGAGATATAAATTGGTAAACAAACATAAAGCTCTCTAAGTCATGTCAGACACAGTCACTGTTTCCCTCATACCCAGTGCACAAGTTAACCTTTTGCCCAACTCTGATTTAATTACAACTTACTTTCTTTGTGCCTTTATGCAAACGTGGGTAGAATTAGTGGTGATAATAAAAGCTTATAGCCTCACATGAGAAATTTCTTCCAAGGCCATGTATTAGGAAAAGCTATGTACTTCCTCTAAGAAAGTAGATGGCTTTGGGGAGAGTGGCAGAGGCAGGGAGAGAATAACTAGTAATATATCATGTGTCCTTTTCACTTTCATCAAGACTCCTAGACCAAAAGTTGAAATTCAATTCTAGTGGTTCATTTGAGTTCTCCTTTTAGTCTTGGGCATGACTTTCTACTCTAGTTTTTATTTCTCTGGGCCTGATTTTTAATTCCTCATTTATAGCTTACTATTTTATGGCCTGTGTTTATTGTAAGTCACCTCAAATACTTCATAAAATGAAGCAAGCCAGGCATGGTGGTACATGCCTGAAATCCCAGCACTCAGAAGGCTGAGTCAGGAGGATTGCCATGAGTTTGAGGCCAGTCTGGGTTACATAGTGAGTTCAAGGCCAGCTTGAACTACAGAATGAGACCTTGTCTCAAAAAAAAAAAAAAAAAAAAGAAAGAAAGAAATGAGGCAATTCATGAATATAAATTAAATAAAACAATATCAAAATGTTTATTATATAAATGATATTGTAAAACAAGAGATAGTTTTTTAAAGGACATTAAGCATTAGGAAGTTCAAAAGACAATTTTGTGGAGTTTTCTGAGGGGAAGTGTTGAGGATATTTTGATAGTGAGAATTTCTAAGAAAAACATAGAACCCCTCTGGAGGATTAATATTTAAGGCTTTCTCCCTTTGCAGTTTACTGAGTAGCAGCTAACATGCGCAGGATTATATACAGGAGAAGATATTGACAAGAAAGGCAAGAAAGATAGTGTCAAAAATCACCCTTACTTTATTTGTATTTGTATTTTTATTGTAGTACTAGGCATTGAACCCAGGCCTCCACACTGAGCCACTTCTTCCCCAGGCCTTTTTTATATATTTATTTTGATACAGAGTCTCACTAAGTCACCAGATTGCCCAAAGTAGGCTCGAACTTCCAGTCCTCCTGCCTCAGACTGCCCAAGTGCTGGAATTACAAGCAAGTGCCATAGGGCCCAGCTCTCTTGAGTTTTGAAACGGGGCTCCTGCAGTCACAAGGATCAGCAGAGAGTATTTTATCATTCTTTGCACACTATTTTAGTCGTGGCAATCTTGGTGACTGTCCACTCAACCCTCTGCAGGGGCAACCCAGCTGTTGTGCTTTACTTCAGTAAGGATTAGTTCCTGGCCAGAAGGCAATCAACCCACCCATCCATCCTTGCCTACTATAAATGTGAAAGATTTGCTATTTAGCCTAATTCAACATCAAATCCCAAAACATAGATGGAGTCATTGCTACAATTTTCTTGCCACCAAAGAAATTTTCCCTCATCAGAACAGCCATACATAAACTAAATATAAACATATATTCTTTACTTTTTTCATTTTTTGAACAGATAATACATCAACATGATCTAGAATTCTAAAGAGATAGTAGAAAGTATATTCCCTCTTTTCTACCCAGAGGACTATTCAGTTCACTGAAGTTAGCACTGTTGCTAGCTTCTACTTAGCTTTCCAAAACTTTTCTATTAATTTATAAAAATGTATAGTCTTACAAACTAGAAAATCAAATAACCCTTAAGATTTTCCCTCCTTCAACCTACTGCATCCAGTTAATTCAAAAGTCTCAAATTCAACTTCAAAGCCTGGAAACCATTACCACTCTTTTCCATCATCAATATTGTACCAATGTCTTCACTTACCTCCCTAACTCTATAATCCACCCTTTCTACACAGCTACCAGAGTAATCTTATAGGTACTCTCTCTCTCTCTCTCCCTCCCCCCCCCCCCCCCCCCGCCCTGCAACTGGGGGCAGGTGTTGTACTGAGACCTGAGCCCAGGACTTCAACCCTGAGCCACATCCCCAGCCCTTTTTCTTTCTTTCTTTTGAGACAGAGTCTCAATGAACAACTAAGTTCCCCAGGCTGGGCTGGAACTTTCAATTCTCTCGCCTTAGCCTCCCAGAGTGTTGGAATTATAGAAGTGCAATACTATGCCTGGCAGCTATTTCTAATAACTGTCAAATAAACAATCTTGTTTGTACCCTGATGCATCTATACAAGAATCCAAAGGTTATATATCAAGCAGAGAAAATCTAGGTTGCAAGACATGTACATCAACAAATCTGCTGAGTAATATAAACTTCTATTCCAGAAAAATCGACTAATTTGCACTTCTGCCAACAGCAGAATATGAACATTTCCTGTTACTCCACATCCTTGTTAAAATCTTCAGGGTTTAGAGTATTTGCCAAACACTGTGACATGGTATCTCATTGGAGATTCATGGATTCATGGTATCTCATTGGAAATTCATTGGAATTTTCATTTGTATTTCAAAATTAAAATGTGATCAAGCATTTTTTCTAACTAAAAGAATTGACAGTTTTATTTTCACATTTCACAACACAAATGACAACTGTACATGTCCCCCCTACCTCTTTGTCATAAAAAAGGAAGAGAGCCTTCCTTATGCTATTAGAAAACACCCACAGTCACAGCACCAAGATCTTTTGATGATGTAGAACAAGTAATATAAAACTGATATAAAGCAGCCTCCCCTCTAGATATGCCAATTATCCTGATCTGCTCACTATACCCTGTATACATGCATTGAAATTCCACAGTGTACTCCATAAATATGAACAATTACTATTTGTCAATTAAAAGTAAAAATATATTTTAAAAAAAGACCCCCTCCATCCCTACCTGTCTCATCAGTCACTACCAGCTCAGTGGGCACTGAGGGTGGGCTGGAGGTCTCATCACTGGGGTGCAGACACCATTGGCATGTGATCTCCCGTGGCTGCTTCATTCCAGGAGCAGGTGCCACTGGCCCCATCTCAGGAAGAGGAGGACCCATCACTGGCATCATGGGAAGGACCTTCATATGGGAATCTGACATCATATCAAGGCAAAGAGAACCTGGGAGACAGGGGGTAGGTGGGATCATTGTCCCTGCAGGAAGAGAAGCAGAAAATGGAGTAGGAAGTATATTTCCTGATTGAGATGGAGTTGTTTCATCCATCAGGATCTGAACCTACTCTTCCAGCCATTTCTGACAGTAGTCTTTCACATTCTCTTTGTATTTCCCACCACTGCAGGGTCTTGCTCACAGATGGAGAGTCATAGGAGAAGTATGTCTTATAGTAGTCTCAATAAAATGGGCATGCTGCTCTACAGGTCATTGGCCACTATGTCCCATGCCACCCACAAGCCACCTGATCAAGTGTGTTTCTATGCCTCTTAAGTAGTATTCTGGTTGTCTCCTACAAGTGTTTACTTCTACAATCATTAAGTTCTAAGAAATTTTCTCATTTCTGTTATGAATTTTTTATTTAAACTATGGATTAATTTCCAAATTTATAGAACTTTAAAAGTATCTTCTTGTTATTGACTTCTAACTCAAATTCATTCAGTGAATATATTCTATTTGGTAATAATTTTTGAAAATTTTAAAGAATTTGTTGTATGGATAAGATCATGGTCAATTTTTATACAGGCATCAGTCTACTTATAGAGAGTGGGTATTCCCTAATAATTAATTGAATGAAATCAGTTGAAAAACTGTTTTTGGACAGAAAGTGAGCCACTCCCAGCACCCAGGAGGAGACTTCTGGACTGCTATACCACCCCCTCCCCCAGCACAGAGGAGGTGAGCTGCTCCCCGTGCCCAGGAGGAGGCTTCCAGGAGGATTTACCACCCCCCTCAGCACACAGGAGGGAGCTGCTCCCAGCGCCCAGGAGGAGGCTTCTGGGCCACTGTACCACCCCCTCCCCCAGCACACAGAAGGTGAGCTGCTCCCAGCACCCAGGAGGAGGCTTCTGGGCCGGCGTACCACCCCCCTCAGTGCACAGGAGGCGAGCCGCATGGGCACCAGCAAGACCACCACCACCAGCACCCCTCCCCCATCAAAATGAGAAGACACATAAACAAGCCTCAAAAACAGACTTCCAGATCACCTACAGCAACCCCAAAGGGAAACGAGTTGGAACACTCTGATACTCAACCACCTGGACTCCCTGAACTGGCAACAAAAGAGGACCTGGAAAAAATGAAATCAGAAATAATTTCTCAGTTAACAGCAGAGATTGTGCCCATAGTGCAAGACATGATTAATACATCTAGAGAAGACATAGATTAAAAAAATAGAGGAACTAAGGAACATGATGGAATCCCAACATAGAAAACAAATGCAATCCATAAAACAGATACAAATACATTTCCAGGAGATTAAAAGCTCCACTGAAAGCTTATGCAACAGAATGGGCCAATGTGAGGACAGAATTTCAGATGTAGAAGATAAGATTGCAGTTAGTGACCAGGAGAACAAAAATTTCTTTAAAATTGTAAGAGACTATGAGAAATCGATCCAGCAGCTGCTAGACGATGCAAAGAAGAATAACATAAGACTGACTGGAGTCACTGAAGAAACAGGAGAGAGTGCAGATGATATAAAAAATCTTTTCACAGAAGTGATGGCAGGAAACTTCCCAAGCAGAGGAAACGAACTTGATATACAGATAAGTGAGACAGATAGGACTCCAACTACCCTTGATAAAAAAAAAAAATCTACAGATAGGCATATAATTGTTAAGATTCCAGAAACCCAACAGAAGAACAAAATTCTACAAGAAGTGCGAGAAAAGAAACAAATCACATACAAAGGAAAGCCCATCAGAATCACAGCAGACTTCTCAACACAAACCATCAAGGCAAGAAGAGCTTGGGGTGACATATTCCAAGCCCTAAAGGAAAACAGCCTCCAACTCAGATTGATGTACCTTGCAAAACTATCTTTCAAAATTGATAGTGAAATGAGATCCTTTCATGAAAAGGGCACCTTAGGAACTTCATGAATACCAAACCAGCACTCCAAAAAATTTTAGACAATATCCTAGGAAAAGACAATAAGGATCACAACCCCAGGAA
>NW_004624857.1:3153970-3191586 GCF_000247695.1 Heterocephalus glaber | reverse complement strand
TCTTTCCTTTCCCCTAGCCCTCCCACTTCCTTCCCCTTTGCCCCTTTTCTTCCTATTTCACATTACCTATTATACATATTAGTCCTTATTTACACTTTATTATGGGATTTGTTTTGTGCAATTATGGAGGACAACACATCCCATGATGCATCATCTCTAACCTGAGGAATCAGAAAAGTTGATGGCATGATTCAGTCTGAGTTCAAAGACTGGAGAAGTAGGGCATCTGAGGTCTAATGATAAGTTGGATATTTCAGCTCAAAAGAAGAAAGAAAAAAATTTGCCCTTCCTCTTCCTTTCCAGTCTATTCAGGCCCTTGATGGATTAGATGATATTCACCCACATTGATGAAGGTGATCCTTTTTACTCTACCAAATTATATGTTCATCTCTTTAGAAAACACCTTCCACAGATACACCCAAGAATAATATTTTACAAGCTATCTGGACATCCCTCAGACTAGTAAAGCTGACGTATTAAAATTAGCACTCACAGGGAGAATGTGGGTGAATGGGGGTAGGGAACCTCCCACTGACATGCTATGGACCTAAACTTGCTCTAAAAAATAAGTCTGTTTTTCAAAAAGGACATTTTTGGTACTAATAAAAAAATATAAAGCATTCAAGAGTAGTGAAAGAAGTGTCTTTTACAGAAAACAATGATAATACTTTATCCTAAGAAGTGCAAGTAAATGAAAAGATGTACCATATTTATGAAAATATTACAAATGGAGGCCTTGGATTTAGCTTAGTGGTGCCACCGCCTGCCTCCCAAGCGCAAGGACCCCGGTACCAAAAAAAAAAAAAAAAAAAAGATTTTTAATGTGATTCTATTAAAACTCCCAATACATTTTTGACAGAGCCTTTGTCAGACAAGGCACAAGCACAGAAGAATTAAACTATTTCACATATAGCATAAGAAATTTTCTACAACACCTTCCCCTTTTCTGGTACTATAGATTGAGCCCAGGGCCTGTGCATACTGGCCAAGCCCTTTAGCCTCAGCCCTTTTTACATTTTTATTTTGAGGCAGGGCCACATTAAATTCCCTAGGCTGGCTTCAAACATGTGATTCTCCCTGTTTCAGCCCTCCCATTAGCTGGGATTTCAAGCGTGCACTACTGCAGCTAACACTTCAAGATACTCTCATTTTTGTCCTGCCAGTCTTTATGCCGCTGTGGTCATACAAATATATTTATTATATATTCCAAGTCAGGCATGGTGGTACATGCCTGTAATCTTGAGACCAAAAAAAAAAAAAAAAAAAAAATCAAAGTCACAGAAACAAAACAACAACAAAACTCCACACTGTATTGCTGATATTTTTGTTTCAATCATTTTTTGGTTTGGGGTTTTTTTTGTTTTCTTTTGTTTTGTTTTGCTTTTTTTTCAGTACTGGGGATCAAAAGTAGGACCTTTGTACTGAGTTATATCCTCAGTTCTATTTTTTTGTTTTTTCTTTTCTTAATTTTGGAGGCAGGGTCTCTCACTAAGTTGCTAAATCGCCTGGGCTGGGCTCAAACTTTCAATCCTTCTGCTTCAGCCTCCCAAGTGTCACTGTCTTTTAAAAAGCTCTATGAAATAATGGGGGGAAGCCTATATTTACCCATGGGGTTAGATTTCTGGTGCTCATCCCTTGTGTACTTTTGGGTTTTTGGGGTATGGTTTTCCTTCTACTCAAGGACCTTTTAATAATTTTAGTTGTACAAGTCTATGAGTGGTTAATTCTCACTTTATGTAGGTCTGAAAAAGTATTTTGCTTTCCTTTTTAAAGATGTCTTTTGGTTGGGCTGGGGATTTAACTCAGTGGCACTGCAACTGCCTTCCAAATGAAAGATCCTGAGTTCAATCCCCTGTACCAAAAAAAAAAAAGATGTCTTTTGGGCCAGGGATTTAGCTCAGTGGTTCCGCCACCTGCCTCATAAACACAAGGTCCAGAATTTGATCCCCAGTGCAAAAAAAGAAAAAAAATTTAAAGATGTTTTTGTTGGCATTTTTTAAAATTTCAGTACATAAAAGATATTTCTCCCAATCTTCTTCCTTGTAATGTTTCTGAGAGAAATCTGCTGTCATTCTTATCTTTGTTCCTTTGTAGGTAATAGGTACTCTTTTCTGGCTACTTTTAAGATTTTCTTTTTGGCCAGGTGTGGTGGTGCAAGCCTGTAATCCCAGCACTTGGGAGGCTGAGGTAGGAGGATCCCTATGAATCTGAGGACAGCCTGAGCTACACAATGAGACTGTCTCCAAAACATTTTTTTTCTTTTTATTGATCTTTGAAAATTTTGTACCTTGATGTAGTTTTCTTCTGGTTTCTTCTGTTTGGGGTTTGTTGAGCTTCTTAAAACTATTGGTTTATGTTTTTCATCTATTTTAGAAAAATGTCATTATTTCTTTAAATACCTTGATGTTCCTTCTCCTTCAGGGACTCCAAATACATACATATACATACATATACATATACGTGTGTGTGTGTATATGTATATATATATATATGAGCAATTCAAATTTTCCCACATCTTATGATATTCTATTCGCCTTTTAAATTTTCTTTTTCTGTGTATTTCTTTTTATATTGTTCATATTACTATTCAAGTTCACTAATTTACTCTTCTGCAATAAATCTGTCTTTAACACTATCAGTGTGCTTTTTCATGTCAAGTATCATAATTTTTTTTGTACTGGGAAATGAACCCACAGCCTTTGCACTGAGCTACATCTGCAGCCCTTTTGTTTTTTTGAGAGACTCACTGAATTGCTAAATTGTCCAAGGTGGGCTTGAAATTGTGATCTTCCTGCCTTAGCCTCTCAGAATGCTGGGATTATAGATGTGACACACAGCACTGGCTAAAGTATTGTAATTGTTACCTCTACATTCTACTTTGGTCCTTTCCATATCTTCCTTGTCTCTAACATGTTCAATCTTTCCTTTACCTTTATGAACATATAGAATAGTTATAATAACGTTTAATGTCTGCTGATCTTTATATCATCAGTTCTGGGTAAATTAATATTGATTTCTTTTTCTTATAATTTGAATTATATTTTCTTGCATCATTGACTGCAGGGTAACTTTTGTTTGTGTTTGTGTTGGAGGGTGAACCCTGGGCTCATGCTTGCTAAGCACATGCTCTATCTCCAGGCTGTACACACTCATAATTTTTTTTTATACTAGACATTGTGTTTTTTACCTTGTTGGTGACTAAATGTTTTGTCTTCTAAAAACATCCCTGAAATTGACTCTGGGTCACAGTTACAGGAAATAGTTTGGCCCTTCTGGATCTATGTTTTAAGTCTGTTAGGTGAGATTAATTCAGGATTTAGTCCAGGGCTAATAACTCTCCACTTAAGAGGCATGACTCTTCTGAGTGCTCTACACGAATTATGATGTTTTCTAATTTGCCTGGGGGTAGTAGTGGCAGTAGACAGGCAAATCTTTCAGCCCTGAGCACCAAGTGCTATTCCTTCTAATACTCTTTGATGATTTTTTTTCACAGCCTGAAGGTCCTCATCAATACTCTGCTGAATATTTGAGGAGGAACTTCTGAAGACCTCAAAACTTCTCTCTCTCTCTCATCTCTCTATATTCTGTTCTGCAAACTCTAGCCACTCGGGTCTCCTCCAGTACTCAATCAATATCTTCAGCTAAGGGAGTTCACCAAACCAAGCTCTATTCAGGTTTCCTCTCCCTGTGTCATGTCTGGAAACTTTATCTTAGAAGTCAGCAGGAGCAATCTGTTCTTGTTTTTCATGTCTTGGGGAGATATGCATTGCTGGGCATTTAAACCAGGACCTTTACACTGAGGTACATCCCCAGGCCATTTTTTTAAAACTTTGAGACAGGGTCTCATTAAATCACTGAGTTGCCCAGGGTGGGGCTGAACTTTTGATGGGCCTTCCTCAGTCTCCCAGAGTGCTAGGATTACAGGTGTGTACCATCGTGCCCTGGTAGGGAACACTATCTTTCATTGCCTTATGTTTAATTTCTTTTTTCTTTTTTTTGGTACCAGGGATCGAACTCGGGATCTCACACTTGCGAGGGAGGCAGCAACACTACTGAGCTAAATCCCCAGCCCTAATTTCTTGAAACTTATCACCCCATATATTTTGTTCACAGTTTAAGTTTTACCAGACAGAAGGGTTGCTCTAAGCCTTTTCTTCCATCTTGGTTGGAAGCAGAAGCCTGGCAAATTGTATTAGTGTAACATTATGTAAATATCTACAAATAGAAACAGTTACAAACCCCTTACACCTATTACTCATATAACTAAAAAGCACTTTAAAATTTTATAAATTATAGAATAAAAACATAAAATTCAAGTTAACTACCTTAATGTAAGGTGACTAATGATGTGATCTGGTTTAAACTATGCATAGTACTTATTGCTCCGGTACCTGTTTGTTTGACAGGCTTTTTACTATTTGTGCTGTGGTGATTCATTTCCCCCAGTAATTCTCTATATTTGAATCACTGAAAAGCATTCATCTACACAATGCACTGATGTCACCCAGCCTCCACTTCACATCACTTATTTGTTAAGTCTATTCTTGCTCCCCTGTTGCCTGTACATTATATGTGCAACTCTGAATTCTGAAATTGTGACAGCACCTGACTATTAAAAGACACGTAGATGATCCTGAATAGATTGTATTTATTTTCAAATAATCATAGCATGAGAAAAATGAAGTTCAAAACACTTCTGTAGAAAACATTCTGTTTGATATAAACTGTTCCAATACAAAAGCAGTAAAACTTTTCTCAAGTCGGTTGCCATGTTGAGAAGGCTGTGGATGTATTTGAGCTAAGAGAATTGCTAAGAGGGAATATCTTTGTCTAAGAGCACTGACAATGGGGAGAAAGAGGGAATCAAACTGTGATGAGCTAAAAAAAAAAAAATACCTGTAAGAGAAAGGAGGAAGAAGAAATTCTTAATAACCCAAATAGCTGCACAGAGTAGAAAAGTGACAACAGCTCAATTACAAAGGAGAAAATAGGAAGAGAGCAAGAAACCCAAGAGGGAAAATCCAAAGAATACCACTGTCTGATAGAAAAACTGAAAATAAGGAGATGGAGAAAAAGTAGACCATTTAGGTTCTTTGTGAATTGCACAGGAGTGAGAGAATAGGCGGTCTTTACAGGATAGAGAAAGTCCATCAGCCAAATTAAGAAGAAAAATCAGTGCAGCTCTTCCCAACACCCAGAATGCAGATCATAAACAAGGCAGAACCTCTGAGAAGCTGAACCTCTGCACTGCACCAGCCTGCCTGAGAGTCAGTCACCTGGGTTCCTCATAATAATGAGAATTCAGCAACAGTGAAGCAACTTTCTGCAGTGAACTTCAGTTGAGTTTCAAGGTCTCTTCCCTGGTGCTGTGTCCATGCTGTTTCCTAAGTGCCTGCCTAGTTTGCTCTGTTCTCTCCATGACCTCTGACTTTCATGACCTTTATCCATGTGGCTTGAGAGTAACCCTTCTGTTTTCTTTTATGGCTCATTCTTGGCTTTGTCACTGGTTTTTAAAAACCTAATTTATCTACAGTCTGCTTCTCCTTGCTTCAGTGATGCTGCCTGTTCCTATCAGGGTGAGGGAAAAAGTCCACCAAGGAAGAAAGTTCCCCAACATGGAATGAGGGGTAAGGGCCATTTAGAGTTAACTGTAATCCCAAAGGTGAGGTCCTTATAAATACCTAAGAGCTAATGGGATGCCCCAAAACAGCGTCTGTTTAAGGACCTTACACCTCCAAGTCGTTTTGGCAGGTATGCATAACTTGGGGCTTTAATAACTATGTAAAGCCAATTGAATAAAGTTTACCAGAGGAAAAAAAAAACTCAAATGTTTTTATCTCAGGACAGTTATCTTCATAAACCACACACTATATGTTGAAGTGGACAAGGTGAGTGCCAGAAAAGCAAGAGAGAGTGGGAAAAGGTAGGAGTCCAGACTCCTGGGATTTGATAGGAAAATCTCTCCACTTTATACTCTCTCATGTTGGCAGAGAATAGGGAAATCTGAGGCAATCAGGAGTGAGATGAGATCCCATACCTCATTTCAGCTCAAAGGCTCCTTAGGAATTTAGCATCATTCATTCTTCACAAACCCTACTCTGGGGCCATTAAATTCAGGGTCAGTGTGACACAAGTCCAGTTTCTCATCACTGGACACTTTTTCTATGACAGGAAGTCCACTGAAGATGTTCACACCATTTGGTAAGGCAGGACTTAACAAATCCAAAGAGTGTGCTTACTTTGGGAGACCCTAATGTTATTATGTAGACTCATTTCACCTGAAGCAATTCCGCTTCATCCATCATTATTCAGCTTAGGAACATAATGATCATTAAAATATTTTTTCCCAAGGAAGCAGAGTTACCCTAATGACTTTTTTTCTCTCAACATTGTGATTTTATGTTTTCTTCAAGTATCTGAATGTTTTTATTTGGCTTATAATAAAACAGGATCCTTGCATAATATATGAAGAACTTTACATGGGGAAAGAATACTAGAGATTTCAATCTTCTTTATTTTATGAAAGAACTGAAATCCAAAATGGTTAAACATTTCAATTCAAATCATATTTAACAGCTAAAAAAAATATTATTTCCATAAAAAATCCAAAGCTCAGTTAATTCACCTAAAATAGACATCTAAGAAGTGGTCAGCTGGTATTCAAACTCAGGGGCTTTGGAAGCAGCTGTGATATGGTCAGGAAAGAGCAATCTGATACCAGCATCCATTGTACTGGGTGGCCTTTCTCATGCAGATAGAAAACTGTTCTGCCTACCTACCTTGGTAATGTGAGTGCAATGACGTGCTATGTTTTGAATCAATGGCAAAAAAGATTTTAGGTTGTCTTTCTACTTGTGTTTCTGGAATCTGATTCTATTGACGACAGAACAACTCGCACCTGTTTCTTCCCAAGTCTTGCTGAAATTCTTCCTCAATTTTTCCCAGCCTTGGAGCTGCCAAGGCCACAGCCGTGTTCCTTAAAGGGTGTTTTGTGGACTACTTAAACTGGAGTACTTAGGGGTCCTGTGTGTGTGTCTGTGTGTATGTGTGGTAGAGCTGAGGATCGAACTCAGAGTCTCGTGCATGCAGAGCAGGCACTCTGTCAGAGCTACACGTCAACCATCGAGGGTCCTTTTAAAAATATACAGATAGGGCCAGGGATTTAGCTTAGCGGTGCTGCTGCCTGCCTTGCAAGCGCAAGGTCCAGAGTTTGACCAGGTACCAAAATTAAATAAATAAATAAATAAATAAATAAATAAATAAATAAATAAATAAAATATAAAAATATACAGATACCTAAGTCCCTCACAAAATTACCCACTCAGAATTAGCTGGGGGAGGAGTGGACTGGAATTTTGCATTTTTATATCTCCCTGAAGAGAGATATAAAATATTTATCACACTGAAGTTTGAGAATCACTGAGATTATAGAGAATTATCATTGGGTGAGTCTGTGCCTAAGTGATCTGAAAATAATAGAACTGAAATCACGATTAAAATCAGAGTAGCTTCCAAGCAACTAATCAGGAGCACAGCTTAAAAACTATCTTCATACTTTACTGCAATATTTTTTCCAGGCACATGATAATTTGAAAAACAGAAAAACTGAAATAGCACATTGTATATATTACCCTAATACCCATTAGATAGAAAATTCTAACATTTTGATATATTACCTTTCTACTTTTTTTAAAGAAACCTGTCTTTTCCTAGCATAGGTATGGTTTAGAAATGAGCTCCTGGGTCAGAAGCAATATTGTGTCAAACATCCATTAGAACAAGGACAGAAGCATTATAGTCAGGCAGACAAATCCACGTCCTAAACAAGTTGTTTCCTGCCTCTTCCATTGTTATCAACCAGTTGGGAGGCAATTTTCTGGTCTTTCCCAGGGGATAGCCATGTAGAGGGCTCAGTGTCCATCTCCACTGTAGAGACAGCCAGACCAGTGTTGGTGAGTACAGGCTGTTGAGCCTATGCATAATCTTTAGTCCTACCACTGTGATCACTGAGCAAGCACAAGAGGCTGGTGACATTGAGAGCAAGTCATTTTGTTCATCTAATTCCAGAAAGTCTCCTCTTCATAGATGCCTTTTGCTGAGTATCCAGGTAGGATACAAAATTTTTTCACACTCTGTGGTCATTTGGAAAATTTCATCCACATGTCTCTTCCGCTGTTAATCTGTCAATCTGCTGAACATTTTTCTGAGTCTCCAACATTTCAGCCAAACTGCCAGTAACTGTCCATGAATCAGAATATTTGTACTTCCAAACATCTCTCAATCCAAAATGGACAACTTACTATGTTGCTCGATGTTCTGACCTCTGGGAGGATTTTCCATCACCACCGACTTGCTGGGCCACCCTCAATGGGGTTGTAACACCACAGATACCTGCTTCCACTTGATGCCAACACATTGCAAAACTACCTGTAAACCATGTCATCTCTCACCGTAATGCACTTTCATCTTCAGGAGCTGCTTGCACCTATCTCACTTGTATCATTTCCACTTGTTGGTAGATTCCTGGTGCTATCAACCAACCTTATGTACTAGTGGGTAAGAAAACATCCAGTTCATTATGGGCAGTTCAAGTAATATGGTCATCAGATAGATGTCCTGGGATCAGAAGTTCAGTCTCTACCAGGGGCCAGTAGCCAACCAACATCTGTTTCTGAACAGAATAATCTATCCCCAAACCACAGTGGCTGTGCTTCTGCCAGTATGATAGTTGTAGGTAACATCTAAAATGGCCAGTGATCGATACTTCCTATTCTGCATGTCCTTGAGTAATCCTGTCCCCTTCGGTATGAGTTGAACTAATAGCTTGCTTCTAATTAACAGAAAATGGAAATTATGGGAAATCACTTCAGACTAAGTTATAAACTGACTGCCTTCCATTTTGGGACTCTCTTTGTCTCTCTCTTAGACCACTCACACTGGAGCAATCAAGCTAGCTTGTTGTGAGAAGCTCTATGGAGAGACCCACACAGCATGGCAAGGCACATAGTGTTCCAAGTTCATTAGCCTGTGAAGTCTGCCTGTGTCCATGTGAGCAAGGATAGAAGTGGATCCTTTGACACTATTCAAGCCTTGAAATGACTACATCTCTATCCAGAAGCTTAATTGCAACCTAATAAGACACCATCAGTCAAGAGCCACTGAGGAAAGCTTCTGTATTTCTGAACAACAGGCAATAATAAATGTGAAATAATAAATGTTTGCTTTTTTTAAGCTGCTAAACTTTAGGTAACTTGTTATGCAGCAATAGATGAATATGATGACTATCTGTGGATTTATGTATGTTCTATACAAGATTGCTCCTCATCAAGGTACTTCTCAGCTAAAATGGGTATCATGGGCTAAAGAAGCTGATGAAATAGGACTTTGCTAACAAAGCTTCAGGTGTAGTGCCAGGTGGGAGACAATACCCTGAAAGTTTAGGGCAACTAAATAGGGTAAATAGTAAATAGGGTACTCTTTCTTCCATGGCCAGAATACATAGGGGATGAACATGGGAATGGCTCCTGTACTATTATAGCTAATTATCAACCCGCAAAAGTTTGTTTCCCATCCTGCAAGTCTAATTGCTGTTGGCTTACTGGTTTTGTTTCCAAAGGAATAGTGCTTCCCCCAGAGGTCACAACAATGGCTCTCCTGGATTGTGGAAGAGACTTCCAATGGGCATAAAGAGCTTTCCATGCTTTGACTAGCAAACGAAGATCATTTTATCAGGGGTAATTGCTCCCAATTACTAAGGGTGAACCGAATGGCCGCTATGACTACAGAGGCAGGGAGAGCTACAGGCAGGGCCCAGGAGGGTAGCAGTTACAGAAATTTTCTTCCTTGCAACATCTATCTATCTATCTATCCATCTAGATATATGATTACTTACCTTTTTCTTCCCCTACATTTCCCCCTTTACATTAAAATTGTTATTAGTGGTTATCATTACAATATAGTCTATAATTTTAGAATATTCAGGTGGGGTTGTGTAGAACATTGCCCAAACATGCCTGTGGTGACTGTTGGAACTTTGGACAACTCTTTGGAAAAAGAAAAAAACAATGTCTTTGTAAGAAAGATCAGTGTATCTTGTTAGGCAATAAGATGCTAATCATTTTAAGAAAGAAACATGTAAATGGATGCCATGTGAGGAAAGGATAGATTCTGCTGGCTGCTGTCTCCAGCTCAAAGCATATTTTTCAAAATTCCACGCCCTGATGTTTGAAGTACAAACCATAATTTCCAGACTTCCTTAAGACTACCTGGCTTACAGGTAGGAGTTCTGCAAAAGGGAAGCTCAGTATAGAACTTAGAAGGACAAAGAAAAAGAAAGGACTTTTCCTTCTTCCAGGTCCTATCAGGATTTTTCCAGGAGCAGCAAGCTATGGGTCTGAGCTTCTTTTAGCACTACCACAGGCCCTGCCATGTTTCTTGTGCCCCTTGGCAGCAGGACTACTGTGCTCCCACTGTGCTCCCTCCCCTGCAGGCCAAGCCACCTGAACCATGGAGGCACCTGCCAGGCTGCATTGGCCTTAGTAGTCTGGCTTCCAGCTATAAGGCTGTGAGGTCTAATTACCAACTGAAAAGTCTTGTCTCCTTCCTGACAGATCTGATTGTTAGCCCCAAAGAGCCCCTCCTTCAGACTCCTAGGTTCTGGTAATAACACTCTTGCCTTTTATTTCCTTAGTCCTAATTTCCGGTTTTCTCAGTGTCCCCTCTTCCCCTTTCAGCTTTTCAACAACTAGTAAGTAGTTTCCTGTATAAGATCACCTTTGTCTGCAATACCAAAATTTCTAGCTTTTCTGACTAAATCCTCACAGATATAAGAACATGCATCATACTCTAACCAGGGAAAATACAAAGATCAATATTGTGGCTATGATTGGCTTTGGGGACCACTGAAACAAAGAAGGAAACTCAAAATAAGCCCCATGAATGATTTGGTAAGATGGGTCCATTTATGTATTGGAGATGACTGCCTCAGGGGTTCTACTTCTTGAACTCACGATTTCTCTAAACTCTTACAGGACAATGTATGTGCTTTGCATCTATTTTGGCAACAATGGCTTTAAGTCACTGCAGTTTTACTTGATGGTCCAGGAGGCTGTATTCCCAGTGACATCATGCACAGTTGTGATACACTGCGACTTTGGATATATTGAATAAAGGATACCACATTGCTGCCCAGTTATGGCCACAGACAGTAGCTGTTACAGTCAGAATAGGAAAGAGGTGGCACTTATTGCTAAAACACAGTGATTTGAAAATCCCCACAGGTAATGGGGTGTCTGTCACCGCACTCCCCTACCCTGTTAATATCTACAAAGACTCTTCATTACTGCTCCAATATTTGTTTTAATCTGGCTTGACTTGGATTTTCTTTTAACTTTGGAGTGTTTTCCCTCCAACCCCCACTGTATGGTTTAGATCTAAAATGCCCCTGAAAAGTTTCGTGGAAGGTGACTGGATCATGGGGGCATCGTATTAATCAGTGGATTCATCCATTGATGAGTTCATGGCTGAATGTGATGTTAGGAAGTGAGGTTTGGTTGGAGGTGGGTCATTGGGGGTGTAAGCAGGAAGGGTGTATTCTGTCTGTGGCTCTTGTTTTCTCTCTGCTTCTGGTTGCCATGAGTTAAACACATTTTCCCATCATGCCACTCTGCCATTATGTTTCTGCTTCGGAGCAAGCCGACCATGGACTGAAACTATGACCTAAAATAAACCTCTCCTCTAAATTGTGGGTGTTGAGTATTTTGTCTCGCAATGGGAATGTGACTTATTACCCATACTCCTTTAGGAAATGCCTGCCTGCCCAGAGGAATGATGGCTGAAGAAACACATGCATACCTATCGATCAGCTCTATTTAAAAGCTACTGGAACAGCACTCTATAACCAGGCAAAAACTAAATGTCACATTAATTTTCTGGTTCAAAGAACAAACCAAAAGAAATGAGCAACCACCTCAATCACTGCCATCACTACCACCATAGTAAAGAAGTGTGATTAATAATCACCAAAACTGATATTTCTCTTTAAAAAAAGTGTATTTTACATTAGCAAGAAAGGTCCCCTCCTCTCTTCCAAGTTTTAATTAATAAAGAATAAAGAGATAATCAGGAGGCCCAGTAACTTCCGAAGCAGAGGTTCTTCTTTTTTTGGTACCGAGGATCAAACTCAGGACCCCGTGCTTGCAAGGCAGTCAGCGACTAAAGCCAAACTCCTGGCCCTTTTTATTTTTTAATTTTTGGTACTGGGAATTGAACTTGGGTCCTTGTGCTTGTGGGGCAGGCGGAAGAATCACTGAGCTAAATCCCTGGCCCAAAGCAGAGATTCTGTGGCAAAGCTGAATTGGGGAGCAAGAAAGATCTGAGACCTGAAGTCAAAGTGAAGCCACCTTTTCTGGCCCCTTAAATTCAGGCTTAACACCTGCCAGTGAGGAAGGATTTCCATGGCAGATACTGAGCAAACTCGTGCCTGAAGGCTCACAGTTATGTCTGAAAAACTCCACTGGTAGGTCCTTTCACAAGAAAGCAAGGACAGAGGAAAGTGCAGCAGCGGGGAGGGGGTGGAGGTGGGGGGTGGAACAGCTGTCCCAAGATGGCAATCTGATTCTCAATCAGATTAATGATTCTTCTTCCTTTAAAGATCTAGTAAGTATTTTGATTTTTTTTTTGGTACCAGGGATTGAATTTGGGACCTTGCGCTTGCAAGGCAGGTGCTGGAACCACTGAGCTAAATCCCCGGCCCAAGATGTAGTAAGTATGCAGAGATACTGGAAATGTTCACTGCCATCCCACTTTCTCTGTGCAGCATGAGACCAGCCCCCAAACAGCTTCAAAAGATTTTTCTAAAATACTCCTCAGTACTTATGAGGATATAAAATTCAAAAATAATATCAAGGTAAAAATCTGTAATAGTTTCTGTACCTGCATGGTCCAATGTGGTAGCCAATGGCCACATGTGGCTATTTAAATTTAAATTAACCCTAAATAATATTTTTTAAACATTGATGCATTTTAGATATACATAATGGTAACATTCATCATAGCGAATTTCTACCTGTACATGATACATCTTACTATTTTCTCATTCCTGCCCTCTTCCCTTTGATTCCCCTCTTCCCCTCCTTATATACAAACCTCTTTCCATTTTTTCTTCTTTCCCTTCTTTCCTTTTCCCCTTCCCCCTCCCTTGTTCCCCTTATTTGAACATTTTCTTTCCATTTCCCAGTATTATACATTTTAGTCCTTATTTCCACTTTTAGTTCCTCACACCAGAGAAATAATGCAGTATTTAAACATGTGTGCTCAATTTATTTCACTTAAGAGTATGGCCTCAAGGTCCATCCATTTAGGTATAAATGTCTGAAGGCCATCCTTCTTCATGGCAGAGTAGTACTCCACTACATTAAAAAAAATCCTTTTTATCCATTCATCAGTTGATTGCCATTTGGGCTGTTTCCAAGATTTCGCTATTACAAAATATGCCACTGTAAATATGCATGTGCATATATCACTGTGGTATGATGCTTTTAGTTCTTTTGGGAAGATACCAAGAATAGTTGGGTCAAATGAAACCTCTAGTTTTAGTTCTTTGAGGAATCTCCACACTGATTTCCACAGTGGTTACACCAGTCTGCACTCCCATCAACAGTGGAGGTTTCCTCTTCCCCCACAGCCCTGCTACCATTTGTTATTGGTTGATTCCTTGATAACAGCCACTCTTTCCGGAGGGATGTGGAATCTCAGCATTGTTTTAATTTGCATCTCTCAAATGACCAGTGATGTTGAACATTTTTTCTTTTTTTGCTATTTCTACTTCTTCATATGAGAAGTATTCATTTCAGATGCCCATTTTTGGACTGGGTCTTTAAATCTGGAAGGGTCTGAGTTTTTGAGTTCTTTATATATATATTCTAGATAGTAGTCCTTTGTCTGAAGAACAGTTGGCAAAAAATTTTCCCCAGACTGTGGGTTGTCACTCTGGTGGTGGTTTCTCTTGCTAGGCAATAGCTTTGAATAAGATGAGAAACAGTTGTTGATTCTTTGTGATAGTTTCCTGTGCAACTGGGGTTTTGATCAGTCTTTACCTACACTAATGTCTCCAAGGGTTCTAGCCTATCTTCAAGCATGTTAAGTGTTTTATACTTAGACATTTGATCCATTTCGATTTTAGTTTAGTGCATGGTGAAAGATATGGGTCCAGATTTAATCTTTGGCAAGTGGAAAGCCAGTTTTTCCAGCACCATTAAAAAGGCTTTCTTCCAGTGAAGCTGTTTGGCTCCTTTGTCAAAGGTAAGGTGGCTGAGTATTTCTCAAGTTGTTTCTGCATCTTCTAATCTGTTCCATTGATTCTCAGGTCTTTTTTTTTTTTGCCAGTACCATGCTGTTTTTATCACTGTAGCTTTGTAGTATAATTTCAAGCCAGGGATTGTGATGCCCTCTGCCCTGCCTTTGTTTCCTAAAACTGCCTTTGCTATTTTAGGTCTCTTCTGGTTCCAAATGAATTTTTAGGGTTGTTTTCTCTAATTCTGTGATATGCTGTTGGAATTTTGATTGGGATTGTATTAAATCTGTATAACAATTTTGGATAATACAGTATTCTTTTCCTCAGTTACATGGACACTTTTCAAGTCTTTACAACTACATGGATAGTGTGTTTCTTATTCCACAGTGAAGGTAGAGTACACTCCCAACCCTATAGAGGATCTAGTGGACAGTACTATACTAAATATAGAAAGACAGAACACTGAATAGCTTTACTTTTTTGGCCAAAATTCAATGCAGTTGACTTCAAACATTTTGGTCACAAAAATTTTCCTGAAAAGAGTGTTAAAACACTACTATCTTTATACTTTTAAGTTGACTTAAATTTTTTTTTATCATAAATATCAAGTTATAGTAAAAGACTGGATTTTAATGTTTTATTTCCATTTTTAAATAAAATGATTCCACCACTCTCAAATTTATCCACTGGAATCTAAATACTAAACAATGGAATCTAAAACTGTTTGATACTAATTTTCTAAAATTAAAAAAATACATTTCACATCTCCCATAATTCTATCTTATTTTTAATCTTAACAGTTCAATTTGTCATATTTCCTTACCATAAAAAAAGTATATTTGCATCATTTTAAAATTTTCAGAGAACAGAATTCTCAAGAGAAAATAATTCTGACTCAATTTCTTAAATTTTGTATTTTTGAAACATTAAATGTAAAAAGTAAATTTTTTTGCATGAAAGCAAATCATCTCAATTTTCTCATTTATTATATTTATTTTCTGTCTCCCTCATGAGAATGAGAGCACCAGGAAGGAAGGAATTTATGTGTTTTGTTTACCAATGTATCTTAACCATTTGGGAGAATGGCCAACACATAGCAGGTGCTCAGTAAATATCCACTGAATTGAAAGAAATGTAAAAGTTTATTGGTAATGTGTCAATGAAATGTCTTTTTGAAAATTACATGATATATCATGGGATAAAAACTGTTAACTGCTGGAATGACAAACAGTTCAAAGGAAATCAACAGCGAAAAGGTTATTAAGTATGAGACCTAATAATAAACATTATTTGTGTGCATTATTTACATGATATTAACAATACAGATTTTAGAATCTATAACTTACTCCACATGGTAGGGATAAATAAAAAGCAAAGAATTAAAAATTCATATTAATAAGCAGTAAATTTTCAAAGTTAAAATAAAGGACTTAAACATTCTACTAGCTTTTTGGCAAAGTTAATGAAAATGTTTCTTCTAATAATCAGGAAAAAGTTTTATTTAAAGATGCGATGTTGACTGTTGATAGTTAACACTGAAGCTTTCTCTTATTTAAAATCATGCAAAATATAAAAATAAGATGGAAGCTCGAATCACTGAATAGGCTTTCAGAGACTGTATCAAACTGTTCCTTTATTTAATAGTGTTTTAGAAATTTTCCTGTACTATGGGAAATGTACCAGAACAAGATTAGAACAGGTGAAAAATAAACTTTTCTTCTGCAGAGAGGAAAAGAGCAATTGTAAAAGAGGAGCTAAAACCTGGGACCTATACAGCCCTACCTTGACTTTAGGGGACTCAATTTGAGCAGAAAGTACATATTTAAGCAGAGAAATTTAAAAATCAGTTGCCTAAATTAAGACTACCAATGCCTGGAAACTGAAACACACAGCAAGGCTTTGGGAAACTTGTCATGGTACTCTGTGAGGCACTTGTTTAACAAATATTTTACTCTGTTGTACAGAATGTCAAATCAACAGTATTATTTGCATTTCTTGGTCTAGAATAAACAAGCATGCTGAAATAGAATTTTGTACATAAATGGAAAATAGAAATTGAACTGCTTTTAAAAATAGAAATTCAAGACACTTTGTAGGACTTATAAAATTGTCCTTGCAAGTTATCTGTCTTTGATTTACCTAAACTGAGATCCAGGAACAGTAACGGCCAAGCTTATTCATGAATTCACCACATACAATAGCTGAACTTCAATCTCTTACTCTCAACTCCCCAGTCTCTGCACTCCAGCCACCGCTTGAACACTGCCAGCACAATATATCAGAAACAGCAGGGACCACAGCTCAAGGAGACCCTCGAATTTATCACAACCCCTCCAACAACTACATTAAAAGTGTAGTTTTACTCTAAAAGATTTTTGTGCTAAAAATACAAAGCTATCTTTTAAAAAAAGTCAACAATTTATAAAACTTACCATTTTGTAAAAATCTAAATAACAAGCAATATTCCATCACTGTATTTAAAGTAAATTAAACTTTACAAGGCCATAAAAAATCGTTAATAAAAAATAGTGTCTATGTACATGGATTAATTTTTTTCATTATAGTATTCTATACGAATTCAGAACTTTCTGAATGTTATAATACCACCCTCTGGATTTAATCTTAGATTATGTTTTAATTATCACCAGATAAAGGCCAAAACAGACCGGAATTTTAGAGTTCCTCCCATATTACAGTACAGTATACTGATATATCAAACTGGTTTCATTTGAGTCACCTACAGGTGACCAGAAAGTAACCTAAATGTGGCAGCAGGCTAGTTGTAAATAACAGAGTAATGAAAACACAGTCATAAAGGCAATTACTTTTTAATGCTACAAGGCAAGCAACATATCTGGAGCCAAATTTGACCAAACCTACTAGGGTTAAAATTTTGCAACTCTAATTGTCAGCTTTCAAAATATATTCAATAGATTGAAATTCAGTATTTACTAAGTGTCCATTAGGTGCAAAGTACATAGAATAAAACATCGCCTATTATGTGTTATTACTGATACAATCAAGTATATTTTGTGTAAAGTTGTCTCATACTTTACATGCAGTTTCACCAGAGATTATAACTACACAATAGTCCCCCCTTATCCACAGGGACTATGTTACATGACTCCCAGTGGATGCCTGAAACTGCAGATAGTACCAAACTCTATATGTACATTTTTTCCTATGCATATACACCTCTGATAAAGTTAGCAATGATATTAAATTAGAACAATTTAACAATGCAATTATGCACCAGATGTCTTTATCATTGAAAGACTGTATACACAACAGTAGCCCCATAAGATTATAACAGATCTGAAAAATTCCTATTGCCTAGTGACACTGTGTCCATCATAACATCAAAGCATTATACAGTGCTCACATCTGAGCTGATACTAGTGCAAACATACTATCCTGCGCCAGTCATATAATAACAGAACACACAGCTATGTACAGCACATAATACTTGAAAATGGAGCTGGGGACAGAGTTCGGTGGTAAAGCACTTGCCTAGCATGTTCAAGGCCCTGGGTTCAATCCCTAGAATTGTAAACAAAACAAAATAAAAAGCCAAAACTCGATAATAGTAAGAATAAAAAACAACTGTGTACAGGCTGGGGATTTAGCTCACAAGCACAAGGTCCTGAGTTCGATCCCCGGTTCTGCAAAAAAAAAAAAAAAATTAATAAAAAAACCCTGTGTACTGGTTTATATATTTATTACAGTATACTTTTTTCATTAGAGTATTCTCCTACTTATAAAAGACAAAGTTTACTGCAAAGCAGTACACTGTGTTATGCTAGCAGGAGTCTCATACACCTCGTGTTTGTGCTCTCTTTATTACATCAAGAGGCTGGCAAATGATTAGCTCATACTATCTACATTTGTGAAGGATACTCCACGATACTTGTTAAATAATGAAAG
Source organism: Heterocephalus glaber (assembly GCF_000247695.1). The sequence goes on along the minus strand of NW_004624857.1, from coordinate 3,173,369 downwards.
AGCCCAATGATACATTTTCTAAAATGTATCCCTATTGTTATGCAGTGTGCAACTACATAATATGTGAAATATAGTCTAAGTATCTTACTGTAGTGTACTCACCCTTCTTGTAATGATGTGAGATGATACTTAAGGAAGCTCTTTACAGCTTCCTTGACATATCTGAGTTGCCAGCACCATTACATATGCACACTTGGGGCCATTAAGTAAAATATGAGTTATTTGAACACAAGCACTGCTGTCCTACAACAACTGATCTGATAACCAAGACAACTACTAAGACATTAATGGATACTGTATACAGATGACACTGGAAAAAGATGACTCACATTCCAAATGAGACAAAATGCAAGGTGAGAGATGTCATCAAGCTGCTCAGAATGGAGTGCCATTTAAAACTTATGAATTACTTATATCTGGAATTTTCCATTGAATATTTTCAGACCACAGTTGATTCCAGATAAATGAAACCTCAGAAAGCCAAACAGTGGATAAGGAAATTGCTATACCAAATTATAGATCAAATCTATACATATGACTTAATTTATTCATAAAAAAAGAAAACAACCATTTACTTCAAATAAAAAGAATATTTTATTCAATATTTTAGTGGGTTTTTTTGGTACCGAAGATCGAACTCGGGACCTTCCACTTGTGAGGCAGGCAGCAGAACCACTGAGCCAAATCCCCAGCCCTCAATACTTTAATATTGAAATCAGCTATCATACATATCCATCAACTTTTATCATCTGTATTCCAGAAGATATTTAAAGTAAGATTAATTTGATGCAACATGCTTAGCAAATCTAGAACATCGTAATTTACCTTCAAATTTACTCAGGTCTTTAATAAGTTACTTTGTATTCATTGTGTTATACTACATATGAAATAAATTAGTGCAATACATCACTGAGGTATCATTTAATAGGTAAATACCCTATATATTTGGATTTGTCATCCCAATTCCTTGGCACTCAATAATGTAAGTGTCTTTAGAGGCATCTTCTTCATCTTCTGATTTCTTCACAGTAAATTTAGCCTGAAACCAGAAAAATATTTAGTATATAAGTAATATAAAGAGGATAGAGGGAAAAGCCCTTAACTCCTACTTAAGTAGGCAGAGAGACAGTACCAAACACATTTGTTGAAGAAGCTAGAGACAAAAAAATCAAATGATTCATGGAAAATTCAACAGCCTAGAGATAACATTTAGTTCCAGAATCATAGTTCTTGTCCAGAGATATTCATTCTTGTGGAGTTCTGTCACAATAAATATGCCTAGGTCCCACTCCATACCTCCTGAATCATAAGCCCCAGGACAGCAGTCAAGCCACGTTCAATTTTGAAATCTGAACTTGTTGGTTATAAGACACTTCTCTTTGTGCCCTAAAATTTCACCCAAATGTGGAACTGAAACATTTAACTTTTTTATTGGCAAGTATAAATTATCATTAAATATCACTAATTTTTTTCTTGCCAATTTAATTCCCTAAGTACATTATTCAAATAGACCTAGTTCAGAAATGGGAGGAAGATGGTATGATAGTGTGACTAACATCTTTTTTTTTTTTTTTTGACACAGGGTCTCCCTTTGTGGTTCAGGGTGACCTTGAACACACTATGTAGCTCAGAATGGTCTTGAACTCACAGGAATCCTCCTGCCTCTGCCTCCCAAGTGTTGGTATTACAGGCATGCATCACCATGCCTGGCTTTGAAACATTTAATAAAACTGAATTAAAATCAAAACAATTACATAGGCTGTTGTGGCAAAAACATTTCAAGTATGACTAAAATATTACAATTCTTTGAATTTAAAAACAATCTTTGGGGCCATACTGGACAGTAATATTCACAAATTCTTTTAGTTTTAGTATTATATGACAGCATACTGACACACAGTGGACATCTGAAATTACTATGGAATAAACAAACATTGAATACTGAGGTAGATAACCAATTTTTTATGTAGTTATAACGTGTGTTCATGTTTTTCCCCCAAATTACAAAAACAGCTGGGGATTTAGCTCAGTGGTTCTGCTGCCTGCCTTGCAAGCACAAGGACCTGAGTTTGATCCCTGGTACTAAAAAAAAAAAAAAAAAAAGCATGCAAATTACAAAAACATTCTGAATCATTTCCAGCCTACATTTAAATCTACTTTCTAGGAGCCTTAAGAAACTGACTAGCTCAAGTGTGATTTTACAAATGAACTATCTGCATTGAGGCACAAAAAGATAAACTTCACAACAAAGCTGAACAAAGCAAAGTGAAAACTACAAATTCCCCAGATCGCAGCGCTTTCTATTACATATTCACTTCAAATAACATGAAAGTGTCTACCTCAATATATGCAAAGTTCTGTAAAAAGTGAAGATCATAATGAATAAAACTTGCTCCTTGCTACTGAGGAGACAGACAAGTAGTTGTTATAAATACAGGATAAGTAGAATTTTAAAATTGTTAACTTTCTCATCATCAGACATGATTGGCCTTCAATTCATCAGCCTTTTCCTACAGTTTAGCCAAAACCTACCTATTCTTTATGGCAACAAATATTCTTACTATTAACAATCACACCAAAAAGAAGAGTAAAGCAATGGTTTTGGGCTTAGTACACATCTGTAAAGCTTCACTCCCTTTTTTTACTAGTGTATAGTACCGGTAAATTGTTTTAAATGTTTCAACACCTTCCTACCTAAAATTGAGTCACAAATTTTGTATTATTTTATAACAGTATATTATAAAGAATATACCAAAACAAAAATATGCTACATGTTACAGAAAAAGGCAAGAAATGGAGCTATACATATTGTTTAAAACGGAGATAATTTAAGTAGAAAATACTTAAATGTAACAGTGGTTTTACTGGTAAGGGAAAATTCTGTGTATTTTCTATAAAGAAATTAGTATTTGTTTCATGATGACACTAATATTCTTTTTTTTAAAATTAAGAATCTCACTGAAAAAATACAATTACAATTTTTTTTCTTTTTTGGTACCGGTGATCGAACTTGGGACCTCATGCTTGTGAGACAGGCAGCGGATACAATTACAATTTTATGTTAAAATTGTAAATCTACTCTTCCAAATTTAAGAGGATTAGTAAATATTCTAACAACAGAATCAGAAGAAAAAACTTTTAAATTCTTCATAAATATTTAGGTTTATAGCCAACAATGAATCCTTCGTGACATCACCATTTCTATCTCTTCAGTACCACAGGGATTTTAACATGGGCCTTGAAATATGCTTTCCTGGGTTTGCTCAAAGCCCAGCTCTGCCACTAGAAATATGGGCTCAAACAATTTAATTGCCTTAATTTACTTACATGTAAAATAGGAATAGTAGCAGCCATCTACAATGCTTATGCAGAATAAGATGCTTCCAATTAACTGCTGTTAGCCACATGTGTGCCACAAGCACGTACTGTGACAGCAGTTACAATCATTACTGAATTTCCTGGTTATGAAAATATGACCCATTTACTCCTTCTAATGGAATACTCACCTTTGCTAGTTGCTCAGCAAAATGTATAGCTGTTTGTGTATGGAGTGTAACTGGTCCTGTTTTTATTCTGGAAACTCCATTGGCTAATGCCATGAAAACAATCAGCTATTGAAAATAGAACAAAGAAGAAAATTCTTACACATTTACTAATATTTAGACTATAATTCTACTGTTGTCCATAACGAAAATACTAGAAATCAAAACAGCTAAAAAAAGAATTTCTATTTCTTTAGGTTTCCAAAAGTTCTTAGAAGATGATAGAAAATCTGTTACCAAAACCAGCAATGTGGAATAGAAATGCTTAGCATTGGCTCTCAATACAGAATTGGGGGAGAAAGGAGCAGATTACTGAGGATTCAACCTAGGGCCTTTGCACTGAGTCCTTCCCCAGCCCTTTTTAAGACAAGTTCTCACTAAATCCCTAAGTTGCCTAGGGGATTTGAATTTGCAATCCTCTTGCCTTCCAGAGTGCTGGGATTACATGCCTATGTCAACACACCCACCTCAATATCAAAGTTTTAAAATTAATGTTTAAGAATAAAATATGAAATTGAAAGCTGATATATAGTTAACAGCAACTATCTCTACAAGCTGGTATATAAAATATGACAAGTTTCTCATTAAAATTATGTTTTAATGAGAATAAACAGACTAATACAGAATTACTGGGATACAGAGTAATTTGGGCAAGAAGGAAATAACTAGATATAAGGAAGATGTTATAAGAAAATGATAAATCTTGAGGAATAAATTTCCTGCTGCAAACAAACCCAGGCCGTGTGCATCTTAGGCAAGAAAGAACTCTTCCACGGAGCTGCACCCCTAAATCAAAGAATACATTTCTTAATGTAGACTGCTGATTTGAGAATAAGGAGAGAAAAGTTATGGTAGAGAGGAAAACATATAAAGACAATGAACAAAAAGGTCTTATTTAGAAACATTCAATAGTACTTCTCAATGTGAGGAGTAGACAGGATATGCAAGTGGAGATGTTGACAGGCACAGGGATATAATGAATAAGGAATGAAGAAGAAAGTTCTGAGCACGGATACAAATTTAGGAGTTGTCAGCATACAGAGGGTATTTAAGCCAGGACACTGGACAAAATAAGGGAGTGAACAGATAAAGGAAACAGGCATCAGGAAACGTGAGGAGACAATAATCTAGCAAAGGAGACCAAGACAAAGGAGGCTCATTAAGTGGAAAGACAACATTATTTCAGACCAAGTGAAGCCAGAATTTCAAGAATAAAGTAACTGTGCCAAATGCTATGAATAGGTCAAGTAAGATGCACATAGAAAAGTGAGGAATACAAATTCCAAGGGGATACTTTAAAAATGATTTAAGTAGGATTTGCTTATCAGTGTCTGAAGGCCAATACAGTAAGTCCCCGATGTACAAACATTTGAGAAGTTGCACAGGTGTAGTGTACAAGATTCACTTTGTCTGCTTACAAACGAATCTGACTTACGAACAATTCTCCTGGAATGAAACTCATTCATAAGTCTAGGACTTACTGTAATTAAATTTATACTCAATCTAATACAGGCTGGAAGGTTTTATCCTGAAAGTGTCATTACCTGGTCTTGCAGATACTCATCCACAGTACCACCATGTCTAAGATTTGCTAATAGCATTTCAGCAGCTTCAATTCCAACCTTGTCTGCATTAACACCTAAGATAAGCACAATGAAAAAAAGAAAGAAAAACCTAAATTAATTACTGAGAGGCAAAAGGTTTAATTGAAAAATCCCAGTTAGCACTGGTATAATATTTTTTTAGGTCTCTGAACTCACAAGATGTATCTTTTAGGATAAGATCTTTAGATATTTAATCTTGCTAAATAGCTGATGGCTTGGCATATACAAATACTTCCTATCTTTAAGTACACTAGTAAAAAAAAGAAATAGGCTGCTTTGGCCTATTTAAAAAGTACTAATTATAAAGCCAGTTTAAAACTAAGTTATGACCCTATAATGGTATGCCTCAATTTCAAATTTTAAAACTCAGGATTATACAAGTTATAATTAGTCTACAGGCATCAGAATTAAAGGATTTTTAAAAGTCAGAGAATTAAGTTTCATCTAAAGAAAAGCTAATAACATTCTCAGGTCAACTATTTTAAGGTTCTAGTCCCTATAAGACTTGAACAGATGTTAAGATGTGCATCAGAATATTTATGCCTTCCTCTACTTCCTACCTCTTCACACGTGCCCCAAATCTTTGGTACAACATTGAATATAAAAAAACCTATCAGGGGCCAGGGATTTAGCTCAGTGGCGCAGCACCTGCCGCGCAAGTGCAAGGTCCTGAGTTCGATTCCCAGTACCGGGGTGGGGGGAAGACATTCCCAAAGGTAGTTGCTTGGACATAATATAAGCAACTCAAAGCAACTGTTACAAAATTAACTCTAAATTCAACATTACATAATCTACAAATTGGGAAACATAACTAAAATAAGCCTAACAGAAGTAATTCTCCAAATTACTCTAAGGTTATTCTTTGCTACAAATGAAAATGTCTTCTAAAAATTAAAAATGTGGCTAATCTTGTTTCTATGAGTATTTTATATTTGCAAATTTATTTAACTCTATTTTTAGAGCAGATACGATGATAAAGTTCTTTCATTACCAACTGGTCAAATATATGTATGACTGAAACAGTCTGAAATATGTTGTACTACTTAAATCTCTCTCTTTCTTTTGCTGGGGATAGACGTTACTGCCATGCATATACTAAGCACATGTATATTCTACTACTGAGCTGCATGTGTTCTACCAGAGCTACATGAGCTGCACCCTCAGCCCCTACCATTCTTAAATAAGCTACTTAGCCTCTTCCATTTCCTCTTTTAGAAGGAGATGATAATAACTGTACTGCAAAGTTGTTATAGAAATAGAGACAGTATTTATAAAGCATCCATTCCCAAGATAATAAGCTATTAACAATAATGGTAATATTGACTACTCAATACTACTCATTCCTTTGCTAAGAAAACAAAAGATACCCATGTTTCCCTGAAAATAAGATCTAACTGGGAAAAAAAGCCACCTCAATCAGTCTATCCCTCCTTTACCTGCCATTACAGAGGAGCAACCAAGAGAGAACAGTGAGGTATGTATAACCTTCTGCATGACACTGGCCATCACCATGGTGACAACCATAGGTTGATCCAGTTAAGTCATATTTTCAGGGAAACATATTGGTCAAGTATGAGAGAATTACAGGATAGTTAAGTGCTAATCTCTAAGGTATAAATCATATGTACAACAGGAGCTTAGAGAAGGAAAAGAGGCTATAGGTGCTAGAATAATTACAGAAGATTTCATAGAGCATGAAGGACTTAAGCAGGTCCTTGAAAGATGGCTAAAATTGGGGTGAAGGATGTGAAAGAAAAGTCCTGGCTTTATAATGCAGGTTAACCATCCTTAACCTGAAAATCTGAAATCCAAAATGCTCCAAAATTTCAAACTTTTTGAAGACCAATATAACACCAAAAGTGGAAACTTCATACCATGAACCTGTTTCACCCACAAAATTATTTAAAATATTGTATAAAATTATCTTTAGGTTATGTGTATGAGATCTGTATGAAACAAGTTACTGTCATGTTTGGACTTAGGCTCACCTGTAAGACATCTCACTATGTATACGGAAATATTCTAAAATCTAAATAAATTTAAAAATCAAGGCTGGGGATTTAGCTCAGTGGCACAGTGCATGACTTGCAAGCTCGCAAGCATAAGGTTGGGAGTTCGATCCCTGGTACCAAAAAAAAAAAAAATCAAAACTCTCGGTTCCAACCATTTCTTATACTCAAGTTATTCAAGATATTCAAAGATATTCAAGCTGGATCAGAGAGCCCAATGAACACTAAAGATTTCTGTCGAGGCAAAACATTTCACTTCCTACCCAACGTAATGACAAATAATAAAATAATATGGATCTACATTATTATCAGTTATTACTACAAGCAGCTCGTGGTAACTGAACAGATGAAGAAAATATGAGAATTTTGCTTATTAGTAAAATGGTCTCCCCAAAGGAACAAAATCCTAAATCTCAATGCTTTTCTAATTGACAATATGATATTTTCAGTGCTTCTTTAACAAGTAGTTTAATTTTAATGTCGTGGGTTTGTTTTGTTTCATTTTATTTTGTTTGTACTGGGGATTGAACCTAGGTCTTCACACTGAGCTATATCCCCATCCTTTTTTATCTTTTTTGGGGGGGAGGGGGTACTGGGGATCGAATTCGGGACCTTGCGCTTGCAAGGCAGGCGGCGGAACCACTGAGCTAAACCCCTGGCTCTTTTTTTATCTTTTGAGACAAGATCTCACCAAGTTTCCAAGTTGCCCAAGCTGGACCTGAACTTAAATCCTTCTGCTTCAGCCTCCCATAACTTTAATGTTTCATAATGCAGGAAATTAAAATACCTACTGATCTGGGTATCTACTAGCTTATTAAAAGGACAAAAACTAAAAAAATAGAGGAGCTGAGGAACATGATGGAATCCCAACACAGGAAACAAATTGAATTCATAAAACAGATGTGAACAGATTTCCAGGAGACTAAAAACTCCACTGAAAGTTTCCTCAGCAGAATGAGCCAATGTGAGGACAGAATTTCAGATATAGAAGAGAAGATTGCAATTAGTGACCAGGAAAACAAAAATTTCTTTAAAATTGTAAGGGACCATGAGAAAGTAATACAGCAGCTGCTACACCATGCAAAGAAGAATAACATAAGACTGATGGGAGTCAATGAAGAAACAGGAGAGAGTGCAGATGACATAAAAAAACTGTTCACAGAAGGAATGGCAGAAAACTTCCCAAGCAGGGGAAAAGAACTTGACATACAGATAAGTGAGGCATATAGGACTCCAACTAGCCTTGATCAAAAAAAATCTACATATAGGCATATAATAGTTAAGATTCCACAAACCCAACAGAAGAACAAATTCCACAAACAGTTAGAGAAAAGAAACAAATCACATACAAAGGAAAGCCCATCAGAATCACAGCAGACTTTTCAACACAAAAGGACAAAAACTATACAATAGTTACCAGATTGAACAGAAAACACAAAGAAACTTTAGGACATCAGAAATACATATGAATTATCACATATACTGAACAAAGAAAGTGCCTCCTATGAGCCAAGGAACAGGACTGCTTAATTAGAGGCATAATTCATCTTAGCAGATTGTTTTGCTCCCATAGTAAAGAACTTAACTAACTGAAAGACAAGAATAACCAAACAAGGGTGGGGCTGTAGTTTGGTGGGAAAGTGCTTGTCTACCATACAGGAGACCATGGGTTCAAGCCCTACCACTTCAAGGGGGAAAAAAAAGAATAACCAAACAATGCACTGATTTTCGGTAATATAAACACAAAATACATACTTTCTTTTTCTTTTTTTCTTTTCAAGGTACTAGACATTGAACCCAGGGCCTCTTGTATACTCGGCAACATTCTACCTTCCAACCAACCAAGCCACAACCCTAGCTCTACATTGTGTTCATAATGCAATTACATAAGGTTGGAATAGATCCTATGTAATCACGATCCAATCTCATTTTTCAGTTAAGAAAATCCCAGAGTATGTATGATAATTTAGACAGAGGACTAAAATTTAAGTCTCCTTGCTTTTCGTTTTGTTTTCTATTATAACATACTGTCTCAATTTAAAACATCAAGATCTAAACAAAATGTCACTACTTTTATGGAGTTAAAGAATGTTACAGCTGGAAAGCTGGGTGTGGTGGCGCAGGTCTGTAATCCCAGCACTCAAGAGGCTGAGGCAGAAGGATCGCTGAGAGTTACTGGCCAGCCTGAGCTACACAGTGAGTTCCAGGCCAGCCTGAACAATACAGTGAGATCCTCGCTCAAAAAAAAAAAAAAAAAAAGCTATAGCTGGAAGGATTTTAGGGATACTCTAGGCTAATTTTCTATTCAAAATAGTTTTAGTAACTAAGACAACAATAAAAACATGACTAGTTAGGGCTGGGGATTTAGCTCAGTGGTTCCGCTGCTTGCCTCGCAAGCTCAAGGACCTGAGTTCAATCCCTGGTACCAAAAAAACCCCCAAAAACAAACAAACAAAAATGACTAGTTATAACTTTGTGCCTCTACCACATACGCTGTCAATAACAAGCAGCTAATGTTGCTTCTGGTAAAAACTTTTAGTTAAACATTGGTATTCAGTGTCTGGTACCTTCCCAATTAATTTAAATCAGAAATGAGACAGGACTTGGATAATGGAGGCTATGACATGATCTCTGAGACCCTTAATATACAGACAACCTAGATTAAGAGAGAAGTCCCCAAGTTGTCTTTGCATTCACTAATGACATCTCCCTTGGCTGACGTGCCTGACAGGAAACAAGAGAGGGTGCCGGGAGAAATCAATAATCCTAGCAAGTCTGTTGCTCTTTTCCACCACTGTAAGTCTAAAAATAAGTAATCAAATGTACTATCCCAAAACAACTTCAAAATAAAAGTTGTTTTCTCACAAAGTGAGAAAAAAATATTGATAAGAGTATCAGAAATTTTTTTCAGGGCTGCTCAACAAATTTCATGTAATAAGAGTAATGGACCCTTTACAATGTCAATGCAACATAGCTAAAATTATCATCTACCCTGGCAAACTACCTCCTATTTTCACAAGTTGTAAATGCATCTAGCACTGTTAGACACCTAGAAGGTCATTCTTCACATCTCTTCCCTGACCTCCCACATTCAATGGTCACAAACTGTCTATTCACCTTTCTAAATAAACTACTATCAGTCACTACTCACTTCTCTAGTCCCAGTCACATTAGTTAATCCATAATCTTACCATTTTGGGGCTGAGTTGTCATAGACTTTGGTCTTCTACCTCTAGCATGGCTAACATTTCTTACATAGTATGAGAATTAATTTTCCAAAAATCTCTTTTCCTCCTTAAAATTTTTATATTCTCAGGATGAAACATAAAACTTCTTTTCACATGCCAACAGCCTTTCGAAATCTGGCCTTTGTTGATCTCTATTCTCTTCATTCTCCATCAGCCCACCCAGACCCTGTACCTAGGTATACTTGCAGTCACCTAAACACAGAATATTCTTTTTTGTCAGCATTTTCCTTTCTCTCTCCTTCTCCTTGGTTCTCACTTTAAAAACAAAACAAAACTGTACCTTTAAGATATAATAAAATGCTAAGAACACATATATAATAAAAGAGTTACTTTAGTGAAACACATTAAGATCTCCATCATCTCACACAGTTACTCAATTTTCCCTTCTCTAGCAAGAATAACTATAATCTACTCATTCAGCACAAATCCTGACTATAATAAACTATTGGCTATATTTGTCATGTTGTACACTGGACCTTTGACTATGTATCTGCTAGTTTGTATGCTTTGACTTACATCTCCCCATTCACTCCCCCCTCAACCCAACCCTGATAACCATTCTTTTATCTTCTTTCTCTGTATATCTGACTTTTTATATTCTACACATAAATGAGATTGAACAACATTTTTCTGTGTCTGGCTTATTTCATTTAGCAGTATGTTCCCTATGTCCATATTGTACCAAAGGGCAACATCTCCTTTTTTAAGGCTCAACAATATTTGAATGTGTCTGCATATCACAGTTTCTTTACCCATTTGTCCACGGGACACTTAGCTGTTTCTACATCTTGCTGATTATGAATAATGGTGAGAACATGAGTGCAAATATCTTTATGAGGTGATTTTATTTCCTCTGGGATTAGGAAGAGGGATTGCTGGGTCATATGGCAATTGTATTTTTAGTTTATTTAGGAACTTCCATACTATTTTCCATAATTGCCCTACAAATCTCCCTTTATTCTCATTTTTTTGTCTGGCTAACTTCTATTTATCCATCTACCTGGAGAATCACTGAATGGCAAAAGCCAGATTTAAAAAGGATTCTTCCTCTGTGTTCCTAGGGTTCCACAGGGATATCGTATCAGACTAAGCTAGGAATTGTGAACAGTAGGGCTAGCCTCTAAATTCCTAGAACAGCATCTGGTACATCACGGTGCCCAATTATAAGACAAACTGAACTCATTCCTCCCACTGCAGAGCAAGTTTTTATTACTTGTAATGAGTCTGTTCAGTCTCTGCTTTATATTGCATTGTCTCTGCTTCTCAAGACTTACAGATACTGTAGGCAGTGACTCAGTATCCTTACTGATCCTTCACTGCACCTAGTATGGAATTAATACATAATAAATATATACTTTAGATCGCTACTTCTCAAACTTCAATATTCTTTCCAAGTCCCTGGAGAATTTGCTAAAACAGATTCCCAGGTCTCAACCAGAGATTCTTTTTCAGTACTGGGGATCAAACTCAGGCCCTTGCACATGGTAAGCAAGTACCCTATTACTGAGCTAAGCCACTGAAAATTAACAATAGGTTGGGTAGGGGATTTAGCACAGTGATTCGGCTGCCTGCCTTGCAAGTGCAAGATCCCGAGTTCGATCCCCAGTATAAAAAAAAAAAAAAAAAAAAAGGTCTAGGAGAGGTCCCAAAATTTGTATTTCTAAATAACTCAGGTAATACCAGCATATTGCCTATCTACCAGCCACACAAAAGTGTTTTAAACAGAATTCATTAATATGAGGTCAACTGGAGATATTGTTCTTATTCTATCATGTTGATTATATTTGATGCCCAACTATTATCTAGATCTACACATTGAGTAAACTAAGATGATATGCTTTTATATTCAGTGGTAATAAAGAGATTAAACAACACAGCTATCATAAGCATTTTTAAAGATGCTAGTACAAAGTACAAATAATCAGCTACTGTAAACAACTAGAAGTTGCCTGACCAGCAAAAGTAACTGATGCATGGAATTATTTCTTCTTGAAATGCCAAATCTTTATAACAAGTTTCTCTTTCTCAAAAATATTCAGTAATTTCTAATCACCAAATCACAGTAACTGTTAAAACCACTGGATGTGAATTGTATGGGAACAGGATAATCAGAATGTCTCAAGATATTGTTCCATACTACTTAAATGTAAAGGGAAAAGGAACCTTTATAGCAAACATCTAGATGACGCCTCCCTTACCTATGCTATCAGCCTCACCAATAAAGGGCAAACTGACAAAACTACATGTCCCTTGATGCAGTGCAGGGACATGTACACAAAATCATCTACATGATATTCTTACTAAAAATGTTTAATCAGAATAATTGAACTATGAGGTAATCAGGCAGACCAAATTGTGGGAAATTCTGTGAGAAAATGGCCTGGAGTTTTCAAAATGTCAGTTATACCATGAAAGGGGGGTGGGGGGAGTAAAGAGAATATTCTGTATTAAAAGACAGACTAGGGCTAGGGATTTAGCTCAGTGGTACCCCGTCGGCCTCACAAACGCAAGGTCCTGAGTTCGATCCATGGTACCAAAAAAAAAAAAAAAAAGACAGACTAAATAGCCAAGACAATCAAATGCTCTGTGTGCTTAAAAAAAAAAAAGCCAAGCATGGCTTTTACCCCAGCACTTGGGAGGCTGAGGCAAGGGAATCATGAGTTCAAGGCCAGCACAGGCTAGATCCTATCCCCAAAACCAAAAACCAAACTGACTCACCACCACCACCACCACCACTACCACCCCAGCCTAAAATCTCCATATGGCTCTAAACACTATTTTGGAGACAGCTTGTTAAGTCTAAATGTGCCTAGGGTAACTACATATAACAGACAAATTCTTCAGGTGTAAAACAGTAGTGTGATTAGACAGGTATCATTCTTTGGACATACATATATGCTGCAGTACTCAGAGGAGTGAGGAATAGTGCCTGCAACTTACACTGAAATGATTCAGAAATATAAACAATACATAGCCAAATGTTCAAGACTGATGAATCCAGGACATGGTGTTTGATGACTAGCTGAAGTAAGCATTCAACTTTTCTATAGGTGTAAAAATTTTCAAAGTATAAAGTTAGAAGAAAGACTTGAAAGTTTAACTGACTCAAAAGCAGAATTAATTAACTATATCCTTTTAAATCTGTCACCCACCATTCTCTATAACACAACAATCCCGATAATTAAAGAACTTTACAGCAGCACTGGAAATCATAGGTCTCCTTTCATTTATGTATACCTCGTTTACCAAGTGATGATCCAGCAAACAAACAGCCAGTAGATGTCTCAGCAATAATGCTATAAAAAAAGAAAAAAAAATTACTTATGCTTACAAATATCATAAAACTACACACAAATACCACACAGGAGAACAGTGATTATTAAATGGCAAAACTACATTTGACCAGTATATTCTAATAGTGAAATTCTTCCTACATAGTGTGCTATGGTTAAATCTAGAATGTCCCCCACAAGGCTCATTTTTTGAAATGAGGTAACTGGAAAGGTAACTGGATGCTGAATGTGCTCTTGGAAAAGGTGTATACCCTACCCTTGGAGGGTTTATCTCCCTCCCCAACTTGTTCCTTCTCCCTCTACTTCCTAACTGCCATGAAGTAAGCAGATTTTCTCTGCCATGCCATTCATGCTGTTTCTGTCTTGGATCCAGGAAACCACAGACTAAAACCCTAAACGATGAGCCAAATTAAACCTTTCCTCCTTTAAGTTATGGATGTCAGATTATTTTGTCCACCAAGGACAGGAGAGCTCACTAATACACAGAGTAATATGATTAATATTTTCCATCAGCCTTAATTAGGCCATTAATATCTTTTAGCACTTAACGGGGAGAAGTTATATGAGATTCTAATCCACTTACAGTAAAGAAGCTGCCATCCTTTCCACCCCAAGTTACTAGGTCATCACACTAAGTGGTACCATTTCATAGACATACGGTACTATAAATTGTCTTATGATTATCTTATATAAAAAGCTCTTTTGCAGAGACTTCGGTTTTGTTCTAGTTTTTATGTGGTTTTATCAAAATTAGTACAAGGATTTAGTTTAGTTTAAACCTTTTATTGAAATATCTAAGGTTTGAAATTTGAATATCCACAAACAACATGGTACTTTTAGACTTTTAAAAATGTAAGAAATTTTTATAATAAATAAATTTTTTATAAATTTTTATAATAAATTAATTAAATTTTTATAAATTTTTATAATCCTAATTGGGTTGGTAGAATAGTTCTATTTCTTTTTTAAAGAGACCTTTACCATATTATTTATTTGTGAATTAATTTCACATGTGAGGTATTTTAAGCAATTGGAAATACTTCTTTGAGGACCACCTTCAAAGTCTAACTTCTGATTAGCTTAAAAACTTCACTGTAAATTGGGCATGATGGCACACGCCTGTAATCCCAGCACTCAAGAAGCTAAAGCAGGAGGATCACTGCAAGTTTGAGGCCACTTGTGCTACACAGTGACTTCAAGGGCAGCCTGGGCTACATAGTGAAATCCTGTCTCAAAAAAAAAACCAAACTTCACTATGGTTATCCCTGATTACTCAGGGGAATTGGTTCTAAGACCCCTATGTGGATACCAAAATCCAAGCATGTTCAAGTCCCTTACATAAAATGGCATAGTTTATATATATAAACTATATACATCCTCTTATATAGTTTAAAACATCCTTACATTAGTTACAATATCTAATACAACCTACAGGATATGTAAATACCTGTTATACCATATTATTTAGGAAATGACAAGGAAAAAAAAGCCTGTACATGTTTAATACAGAAATAACTTCTTTTTTTCAGTTTTTTGATGCCAAGGGTCGAACCCAGGACCTTATGATTTCGAGGCAGGCAGCAGCACCACTGAGCTAAATCCCCAGCACTTTTTTTCAGTGTTTTTGGTCTGTATTTGTTTGAATCCAAAAATGCCAAACTCATGAATATGCAGGGATGACTATATAAACAAAAAGAACCTTACAAAATAATAAAAGGCAAACAATCCCCAGAAAAGAAAATCAGAAATAATCATCTTAATTCATCATACTGTTATTTATATAGGAATACCCTTTAAAAATATACCTTCTTTTTTTTTTTTTTTTTGGTACCGGGGATCAAACTCAGGACCTTGCACTTGCGAGGTAGGTGGTGGTACCACTGAGCTAAATCCCCAGCACAAAAATATACCTTCTTGGGCTGGGGATTTAGCTCAGTGGTTCTGCCACCTGCCTCAAAAGCACAAGGTCCCGAGTTCAATCCCTGGTACAAAAAAAAACCAAAACATATATATATATATATCTATATATATCTTCTTAAAACTATAAATTTAGCAAAAAACTTTTAAATAGAATCATTATTATGGTTTGACTTATAAACATCCTCCAAAGGCCCATGTGTTGAAGTAGGTGGGCTAAGGTGGGGTGAAGTGAGGCTACTGGAGGGGGTGCCCTTGAGGGAAGACTGGAACCCTGGCCACTTTCTCTCTTTGCCTCCTTGTCACCATTAAAATGAGCAACTGTGTCCACCAAATGCTCTTTCCTTCAATACTAGCCCAACAAAGAAGAAAACCAATTCCTAAATCTCTGAAACTCTGAGCTAAAATAAATCTTTTCTCCTTTTAAATTGTTTATCTTAAAAGTATTTTGCCACAGAGACAGAAAACTGACTAATAATATCAGGGATCTAATCCAATGTCTAAAAAATGTACATTTTTCTCACATTATTCCATTTCCATTGCCAAATGCTTGGTCCTTGGGTTCCTGAACAGGCTGAATGCTCACATATAGGTCCCTGATCTCCTTTCTGATGCATCGTACAGCTGCTGCCACCATATCTTTTGCTACCTGTTTTGGCAATAAACAATAGAGAACAATACAGTTATTATCTGGATAACTGTTTTCAAACTTAAAAGACATAGCAAATAATTAACTTTTATATGAACTGTTTAAAAATTTTATTTTCAAGAACAGAGGCTACTAAATATTTTTAAAATCTTAATGAAAAGATGAATTAAAAGATAGGCTTTTTCATTAATTTCAAATTTTAGATGACATAATACTTATCAAGACAAGCACACACTACTAAGAACATTTAGACAACTTACTTTAAATGGCAAAACACCAGCAACAAAAGCTCTTCCATATATCTTAGTCACAGAGCCACGATCAGTTAAATTTATTGGGTTCAACTGTTTAACTGGTGACATCTGAACGATTACTTCACCACCCCCTTTTGGGTAATAGCCCCTATAAAAAGCATAACAAATACCCTCATAAACCAACTGCACAACAAAAATGAAGCTTAATATTATATTAAAATAATGTGATTAATATTGAGACAGGAAATTTACAGAAGTTCTAAATAATATTTTAGGGCTGGGGATTTAGCTCAGTGGTGCTGCACCTGCCTCACAAGCACAAGGTCCTGAGTTCAATCCCTGGTACCAAAAAAAAGTCCATCACCTAAATAATATTTTCGGTCTGGGCTATCCAATATGGTGGCCTCAAGCTACCTGTGACTATTAAATTAAGTACAGTTTATGGCTGGAGGTGCAGCTCAATGATAGAGTGAGTGGATCCTTGGCATATGCAAAGCCCTAAATTCAATCTCCAGCACCAAGACAAATGTGATGGCACTTCCTGTAGCTCCCAACTATTCGAGTGGCTGAGGCAAGAGAATTCCTTGAGCCCAGAAATGGAAGGTCAGCCTGAGCCACACAGCAAGACTCTGCCTCCTCAAACTAAGTAAAATAAAAATCCCCACTAATTTTTTTGAATAAAAAACAAATAAGTAAAATTTAGAAACCAATTCACTGGTTATATGAGCCATATTTCAAGTGCTTAGTAGTCACATTTGGCTAATGACTATCCCATTGGACAGGAGAGACAGAAACCATTTTCCTCAAGGTAGAAAGTTCCACTTGACAGTGCTGTTTTAAAGTACATATAACCTCTTTATACCTGGATTTATTTCTTTCTGCCATTTTCCCAGGCCTAAGACAAGGTTTGGCAATGGTTGGAGCTCAAATAATTATCTGATGAAAATATTTAAGTAACTCAACACTAATAACATTTTAACTCAAATATTTAGTGTTATTTATTCTATCACAGATGCTGAAAATGAGAGTGCTTCTACCCTGAAGGAATTCTCCATCTGGCAGAGAGATGATCCCACACAGTCTACTAGAATACAAGTAAGGGGGGATACAACAGAAGTGCAAATATGAATTCCAACTAAAGCACATTTATGGGCAGTTGACACAAGAAACTGTGATTTTTATTTTTAAAAAATAACATTTCCGGGCCAGGGATTTAGCTCAGTGGTTTCATCACCTGCTGTGCAAGCGCAAGGACCCGAGTTCGATCCCCGGTACCAAAAAAAACCCCCAAAAAACATTTCCAATACTGAGGAGAGCAGGGGAGAATAACATGTACAAAGAAGATGTGAAGTGCAAGGCACAAAGTATGTTTAAAGAGCAGCAAGCAACCATGTAGTTAGACTATACATCAAACTGAAATGAGGGGAAGGAAGATGAAGCTAGGAAGGTAAACTGGGGCAAGACTGCAAAGCACTGAAATGCCATGCCAAGAAATTTAACCTTGTTACTGTATTACAAAAGGAAAACTTTAAAGAGAAATTACCTCAATGATATGTTTCTTAAGAAAATAATTTTGATGACACATGGAAGAGAATCTCTTACAACTCCATAGTACCTAATCCAGTGTCTGCACACAGTGAATCATTTGATGTGTGCAGCTGCATAATAAAACTAGATGTGAACCTGCCTCCGTGTTGAAATTCCCTTGAAAATATTTCTCCCAAGAAACAAATGAATATCACATGTAGCTGCTTTTAAGGCTTCACATCCCTAAAGCTTATTGTTTTTAAGCATCAAAACACAATTATTTCCTACAAGAAATGTAAAGTGCAATATATTAAGTATATAAGAGCCCAAGTAATGGATCAAAAGGACAAGAAGTAACTTACCTCATTTTAATGTCACAATTAAATTTGAAACCAAATTTTTCAATGATTGGCTTGAAGACCTGAAAAATCAATTGTTACTTTAGCCACCAATATGCGCTGTTTCCACAAGTATAACTATTAAATGAAAAGTTTTCTGTACTTAGGTGCTACAAGTAATAGGACATCAAGGACATGTAGGCTAGATCCATTTTTCAAATGAAAAAACTGGTATGTAGCTAACTTTAAAAGTTTAACATTTAGTTAATCAGGGCTGTGAAAGTCAATCTAATAAAAAAAAAAATCAACTCAGGATACTTGATCCCAGTGGCTATTTAACTCCAGAAACTAGTATTTCTTAAGCCTTCTCAATGTACTACTATACATTATAAGAAATTACAGGGTGCTGATGAACAAGCAGCATTACATTTTGTCTTCTCAGTTTTTAAATACAGTTGAAATCTCACTACATATACAATATTTTAATCCTTGTTTTATCTGATATTATAATATAAACATAAGCATTTTCCTAACATCATAAATTTCTTCCTAAATACTTGAATGACTGCATGACAACCAGGCCTAATTTATTTAAGCTTTCTCCAAGCTAAATAATGATACATATTACATAATGGTAATTATAATTTATATAATGCTCTGCTCAAATACTTTTTGTAACATTTGCCTTTTGCTCCATTTTGTAATATTTAATAAGGGTAGTTTCCTTGAAGTGGAACTACTAAGTAGAGTGAATAACTTTCATTATACATTCTATCACACTGACTTTAAGACTGTACCATCTGTTACAATGGCAGTGTTTCACAGGAAGACAGAATTTAATCCTTAGGTCTAAGGTAACTCTTCATATCTATTACAGACAAAGCAGATTTCAAACCAAAACTAATTAAGAGAGACCAAGATGGTCACTACATCCTTGTGAAGGGAACAATCCAAGAGGAAGAGGTGACAATCCTAAATATATATGCACCAAATACGAATGCCCCCAACTATACAAAAC
>NW_004624857.1:3120108-3143543 GCF_000247695.1 Heterocephalus glaber | reverse complement strand
GCCTGCTGCGCAAGCACAAGGACCCAAGTTTGATGCCTGGAAAAAAAAAAAAAAAAAGAATAAGGGTGAAGTACAGAAATAAAATATTTTTTAGATATATAGAAACTGAATTTAACATCTACATATATTTTCTAAAGGATCTGTGCATTGCAGAAATAAAAAATAGCCTAGAAGGAAAATCTGAAACATAAGAAAAAAATGATGAACTAAGAAATTATAAACATGTAAGTGAATCTACACAAACATAATACTAAATAACAAAGTCAAAAAGTGAGTGACAAAAGTTAGATTTCTGAAGTCTCTTTGGAGTTAAGGCATAATTTTAGATAAGTATACAAGGCAAATTTTCAAGGATAACCACTAAAATAACTACATAATTTCCAGTCCATCTGTAGGAGGAAAAACACATTCTAGTTAAAGCCCAACACTAATTATATAAAAAAAAGCAAGACAAGGCCTGGCATGGTGCCTCACATCTTGTGCTTTATAATCCCAACTACTCAGGAGGCTGAAGCAGGAAGATGTTTTGAGCCCAGAAATTGGAGGTCAGCCTGGGCAACATGATGGGACACTGTCTTTTCCTGGCTTCTACTACATTCTGAAGTCTCCCCAGCACTTTTGGACTCATCCTCAGAGCTTCATACACTACTTTCTCAGGCACATTGCCCTGCCTCCCAAGCCTTCTTCTGAAATGTGGATGGAACCCTCCCTGACCCAACTCTTGCATTCTGCATATCTGTAAAACCAGCACCATGGTGACAGATACTAAGGGCTGCTGCCAGCTTGAGCAGTAGCTGGACCATTATGTTTGCAGTACATGATGTTTACATTCTTTGTGGGGAGTTGGTAGGTGTACACATCTTAATTCCTTTTTTCCTTTCCTTCCCCTCTCCCTTCATCTCTTGTTTCCCATTTGGGAAAGATCTGTAGCTCTCTTCTGTTCCAGTTTTGCCTGCCCTTTCTTCCTGCGGAAACTACAAACTTTTCAAATGAACTTTTTTATCCCGATTTTTCAGTATAAATCTTATTAAAAACAGCAGGCAGTTTCCATAATACACCCTGAAAGTTAGGCTGCCTTGTAATTTGCTCCACCAAGTTAATTAGTCCACCACCCTTAATCTCAGTCTCCCACAAAGGCTCAGGACGTGAGCAAAATGTAGACAAATTTTCTGCCAGAGCATAACACACAAGGCTTGGAGTTCAACTGCCAATGGCGTCCTTGTTCCCAACTAAAACCTCTTAAGCTTGATCTTTACCATCTGCATTTCTGTCAGCATTCTTATCTTCAGAGCTCTGACAAGACTCTCCCATCAAACTTAGTTTACAGCATTCTAGGGCTGCTTCTCCAGCTGCCATCTCTAAACCTTTCCAAACCTCCCTGTCAACCAGCTCCAAAGGCTTCTGAGCCACATGGTCAGGTGCAGTCACAACAATGTCCCCACATTTCTGGTGCCAAAATCTATATTAGACACTTTTACTGTTGCTGGAACAAAATACTCGACATTCACAACTTAAGGGAAGGGAGGTTTTATTTTGGTTGATGTTTCCTTCCACAGTCAGTTGACCCCAAGGCAGGGCAGCATGGCATAGGGACAGGGAGAAGGAGAATTGTTCATGGCAAGGTGGAAGGAAGCGGAGAGAAGGGAGGAGCTGGAGAAGGCGGTAAGTCGTTTCAAGTCATGCCTCCAATGACCCATCTCTTCAGACCAGACCCCACTTCCCAACACCAAGCAGCTATATGCCCCCATAATCCAATCACCTTCCAAACATATGACACTTTGGTGGCCGTTTTGGATCTAAAGCACAAAACTCAGTGGAACTGAACTTGGTAAAGGCATCTTTTCCTGATAAGAGACATTTCAATCATTTGGAGACCATTTGGCATTTTAACCCAGATCTTGTGGATTATCCAAGAACTTGTATCTTGGGTTTTTCAGTTTCTTTTGAATTCTGCTCACTTCTATCCCCTCAGCTTGCTACACTGTTTTTCAATGAGGTTGTAAAAGAGATGGTTGCTCACTTTGCAGATCATATAAGGTGCATGGTCTACAAACAAATATATCTTGCATACAAATTCTTCATGAAGTTCATCTCTTGTAAAGGGAAAAAAGAACTGATGTCACCTACTTTTAACTTTAGTTTGTTCACTTCTGGAAAGTGCTTTCATGATTTGTTTTTAGAAATCAGAAAGCATTTTTTAAACTTACCTTTGACTATAAACCTGTTCTGTTGAAAATTTGCACATAAAATATGGATCCACTTGTACATAGAATTATTTCTTCAAGTCTAATTCAAAGTAACGTAATTAGCAGGTTCTGCATTTACAATAATGGGATGTTATCACTATTGCTAAATAGTGCCATCACTCTTCTGAGAAGAGATTGAGACTAATTTAAACCTTTTAATTATCACCTTACTGAAAGAAGTTAGTCGAGATAAACAGTAACAGTAAGCATATTGTGTTTAAGTTGTTAAATTCAGAGCATTTGTAACTTATTGTTATAGGCCCTACTATATGACTTAAGATTTTTGAGTAAGGACGTATTTAAAGTAAAAACTTTAATTTACCCAGGCATGTGGAGTACACCTGTAATCCCAGCTATTAGGAGGCTAAAGAAGGAAGATTGCATGTCTGAGGCCCAGACTGGGCAATTTAGGGAAATCTGACCAAAATGGCAATTATGTTAGAAATTAATTATAAAAAAGACAAATAAAGGCCTGGGGATATAGATCAGTGGTGACATGCTTGCCTAGCAATTACGAGGCCCTGGAATTGATCCTCAGCACTGGAAAAATAAATAAAAACAAATTAATAAACAACCTATAAATTTGGAAATTCGTAAATATGAATAAATATGGACAAAAGACCAAATGTTAGCAGAAGTTCTTTTCCCTTTTTTCTGGTGCTGAAGATTGAACCCAGGGCCTTGTTCGTGCTAAACATAGACTGCCCGCTGACCTTTACTCTCAGCCTAGTGGAAGATTTTGGAAGTCCTTAGAGATGAACAAAAGTGAAAGTTCTACAAATAATAACCTATGGAATGTAATGAAATTGGTACTTCAAAGATTTTTATCATTAAATATTACTATTAGAAAAGAAGAAAGGCTGCAAATTAATGAGTAAAAGTATCCAATATAAAAAGTAAGAGCCTGGTACAGTGCTGCATACCTGTAATCTTAGCTAATCAAGAGGCTAAGGCAGAGGATGGCAAGTTCAATGCCAGCCTCGGCAACTTAGCAAGACCCTCTCTCAAAATAAAAACAAAATTAAAAAGGGTTGGGGTTCCCTACGTTAAATTTCTAGCACTGGAGGAAAAAAGTTAGGAAAAGATGTAGAAAATAAAGATAAAAGAAACTTTTAAAAATTACAAACAAGGGCCAGGGATTTAGCTCAGTGGTTCTGCTGCCTGCCTCACAAGCGCAAGGTCCCAAGTTTGAGCCCCAGTACCAAAAGAAAAAATTACAAACAGGTGTGGTGGTGCACACTTGCTATGACAGCACTGGGGAGGCCGAGTCAGGAGGATTTTGGTGAATTCAAGGCCAGCCTGGTCTACATAGCAAGACCCTGCCCTCCCCCCAAAAATGGCAAAACAAAGTTCATTCTTTAAAAGAGTTGATAAAACTGACAAACTGATCAAGAAAGACAGTACAAATAAACAATATTAGAAAAGAATGTACATATCTAGATACCACAGATTTTTAAAAAGGATATTCTGAACAACTTTTTGTCAGTTATCTTTAAAACTCAGAGACCAATTCCTTGAAAAAAATACCACTTACAAAACTGACTCAAAAAGAAAAAAAACTATTTTCTTCAACAAAGGAACTGTCAGAGAAAAAGTGATGGTGGTTAGCTGGATCTTGACTTAAACTGTAAAAAACAAAAACGGATGATACTGTTAAGCATTTGTATGGTTAAAGAAAGGAAGAGGGGGAAGTAAGCCCTATTTGCATTAGCACATTAAATCTAATGAGTTAAGAGAGGCGAGTGGGGTAGGAAACGTGGTCCGAGGGTGTGGCTGATAAAATGTTCCCAGTTTTTTGGGACTAGAACATTCGTCTTACTCTCATGTAAACTCTCCCAGGTAGTATGAAAAAGATAAGCACACCAATTCATTTTATAAGTCTAGATGACCTTGATGCCAAAGTGAGCAAAGATGACATAGGGATGAAAAATCATAGTCCAGCTTTATTTATAATTCAGATGCACCAGTTTCCATCAAAATATTGACAACGAAACTCAACAATATTTACAATATATTATGACCAAGTTGGGACTGATGATCACTGAACATTAGAAAAATATGATCTATCAATAGATGAGGAGAAACTAAAAGAAAATCCAAACTGTGCTTATTGGGATGGTTTCCCACTCATCATGATTCTGAGTAATCAGTCTATAAATTGGTTTCCTAGCTGATTAGGGGAAGACTGCTTATTAAAGAAAATCCTGATCCTTAGCAGTTCCATTTGCCCCAAAGTTGACATTTCTTCAAGTGGCAAGTAAATCAAGGTTCTATATGTGTGACATATATTGCTTATGCTGGGCTGCTGCATTTGACAGCTTTCAGTAAGAAGGGAAGGTAATGGTGATAACATGTTATGTTACATGTTAACTAACCTTGTTCATCTTTCATGAAAAAAAATCGAGAACTGATTTCGGAAATCAGGAATGCTGATTAAGAAAGCCAGTCATTGGGAAGTGTTCCCATGTGGACGTCTGAAACAAATAGTGGTGCGGAGCCTTGCCACACAGTTTAATTAAGAATGTTCCATTTTCCTGTAAGCACGGTACAGTTACAACTCCAAGAAAGATGTTTGCCTACTCACCCCTCAGGTCTTCAGCCCAACTTTCTCCAAATGAGTGACTTTTCTCTGTGAGCCCTTAACACTATATTTTCCCCCATTACATGCACTAGAAGATCTTGGTTGGTGCCTTGGTACCCAGTGCGGACTTTGCCCGCAGAAGTTAGATTCCGCCGCCCTTCCCCACGGCTCGCCTCTCCCGCAGACTCCCTTCCCCGGCCCGGATTGCTCGGCCTCGTCCGGCTCCCTGATTGGCTACGGGGTGGGAGGCTCGCTCCTCCGCTCTGCATTGGGCCCCACGCGAGGCGCGTCAGTCCCCCGCCTCCAGATCCGTGTCCAGCTACTAGGTCTCTCCCAGCTGCGGTGCGGTTGTCATTTCCGGAGAAAAATGGCTACAGTGCGAGTCCTGAGGACCTGGGGCCGGAGTGCTGGGCGGCTGGTAAGCAGGTTGGGGTAGATTTGAGATGGGCAAGGAGCGTTGTGTTCAGAGTTGTGGAGGAGCGGTGTCTTGCTTTCTCGCGCGAGGGTCGCGCGTCTGGGGACTCGTGATGGAGAGGTGGAGGGATGCGTGCAACCGGCCGAGAAACTGACGAGGACACCAGTCTGGAAACCCACGCCTCCCCATGCCTGGGCACATTTCTTTCTGCGGTGACTTGGTCGCCTGGGCTTCTCTGTACACCGTGAGGCCCAGCTAGTCCTTCACTTGGGGCTTTCACTGAGTGCCTTCTAGATGCCAGATGTGGCGTAAAGTGCTGAGGAAACAAAGGTGTATTCATTCAGCATTTCCTGAGCACCCAGGGTACGCCAGGTACTTGTAATACAAGCCCTGACCTCCGAGGATTTAGTCTAGAAAAAATCAGTCAAACAAAGAGTATCACACACAGTACATTCTTACCCGGAGGAATTGAGAGTTTGAACTTCACTCTTTCTTGGACAGGATTTTTCTGTCTTTCAGTCTGGTCTTGAACTCACTACTGTATATAGCCCAGGCTGGCCTTGAACTCGCCGTCAATCCTCCTGCCTCAGTCTCCCAGTGTTGGGATTACAAGTATGTGCCACCACGCCTAGTTAATGTCACTTCTTTTGGATTTTACTCTGTTCCTCTGTCCACACCACATAGTATTTGAACACCGTATCATCAATCCCCTCCCCCCATTTTTACAGTCTTAGTAACAAGAGCAAACACATCGCAGTGGTAATATTTCACCCTCTCTGCACACCTTTTTTTCCTCCCAGTCCCGCTCCTCCATTTCTCTAGTTGTTCCTGTGGTGGTCAGCTCCAAATCCTACAAAACCTATCGAGAGCCTGCTGCGTACCAGATACTGTGCTAGCCACTGGGGATGAAAATATAAGACAGACAGGCACCACCCCTTTCCTGCCCAGAGATTGCAGTCTTGCAGCGAGACCAGGGGGCAGAGAGAGACAACAATAGCCATTAAGCAATGGCAGCTGGGCAGAAGTGTTAAAATGAACATAGAGCTATAGGATGGGGTGTCAGCAGGGCCAAGTAGTCTAAGGTGCCAGACTCAAGAGCTATAGGATGGACATCTATGGGGCCTTAGGGTCAGAAGTCCCTAGAGGATACTGATTAGCCTGAAGTTTGTGAGGGATAGGTAGGAGGTAACCAAAAGAGAGCTCCTGTCCATAACATGGTACTGGGTATTGGCTACCCTTCTTTAGGCTTTACTTATACGCACTTCCCAGTATTCTTCCTCTGATATCTTTGACCACTATGTTCCAATCTCCTCTTTCACTACACAATTTTTCTTTTTCTTTTTCAGTACTGGGGATTGAACTCTGGTCTTTGCGCTTGCGTAGTAGGCGGCGAAACCACTGAGCTAAATCCCCAGCCCCTCTACACAATTTTTCAAAGCAGACATGTGCTGCAAAAGGACATTCTAGTCAGCCACAAAATATAAATTACAATGGAGCTGAAAAGTTCCTATCCTCCAGTATTTTTACTGTACCATTTCTCTGTTTAGGTGAGTGGATACACAAATGCCACTGTGTTACGTTGCCTATAGTAACAAGTACAGGTTTGTAACACAGGAGCAATAGTCTGTACCACAGAGCCTAAGTAAGTAGTAGGCAACACCATTCGGTTTGGTATGGATATTCTAAGAGGCTGGCACAGATGAAATCACCCAACAATACATTTCTCAAAACATAGACCTGTCATTAACTGTTGTGTGACTGTTGGTATTTCTAGGGGCTCTAACATGGGCCTTCTGCACTTTTCCTACTTCCTCTCTCATCCACTTTGGATTTAGTTACCATCTATGCTGATGACTAAAGTTCCCCAGGCTTCCATCCAGGTCTGTTCCAGACCTGTTGTATCGTACTGTCCAAGAAATCTTCACTTGTGTGTATAGAAGGTGTTTTTCAGCTGCAAGTAATAAAAACCTAACCAATAAATAGGACATTAAGTGTCTGTATATGGAGCATCTTCAAATTTGATGATATTGATTGGCATTGATAAAGTGGCACATTATTATTAGGCTGTCACTTCATTGGATCTTTCCTTCTTGATTAGAAAAGGACCATGCCAGCTTCTTACTAAATAGTCAAGGCAGGAAAGAGGAAGAGGTGGTACCAAGCAGTTTTGCTGGCTAGAATAGGGTCACACAGCCTACTGCCACTCAGTGCTATTGCAAGGGAGCTTGGAAAAGTTCATCTTCAGCCATCTCTGTGTGGGCCATAATGTCTTAAGACATTATGCCCTCTAGGCTCTGGAACTGAACTCAAAAACCTGTTTCTCTCAATTGTCGCTTCTCTCCCTCCCTGTCTCTCTCTCTCTCTCTCTCTCTCTCTCTCTCTCTCTCTCTCTCTCTCTCTCCCCTCTCTCTCTCTCTCTCATCACCATTCTCCACTCTGCCCTTAATTGCAATATCCTGGTCCTTTCTAACTGGACCGTCTGCCTCTGTTCTGTGCCTTTCTCTGTAGTGTGGCCAGGGTAATCTTTTCTCCATAGTGTAGCCAGGGTAATCTTACAAAGTAACACATACACTGGACAATGTAATTTTTTTGCTAAAGACTACCTTCAACAAAAATGTCCAAAGCTGAGGTTATTTATGATCTGGACTTTTCCAATTGCTCAGGCTTTATTCTGTATTATAAACTTACTTGTCTCAAGTGTGATGGATGCTTCCCCATTTTGTTCCACACTAAACTAGACTGGAACCCTATTAAACAACTTGAGTTAATTCTGTAGTCTTTTCACTTCCAGGCCTTTACTCCTGTATTTCCTTTGCTTTGAAGACTTGTCTTGCTTCCCATGGCCTTATATGCAATAAAACTCTGCTCCTGGGGTACTCCCATTTATCCCTCAGGTTTTATTTCAACGTAAGTTTCTAAGTTCTTGCTTTTGGATTTCCTTGACACACTATTTCTTCTGTTGTAGCACTGTGCTAATCATCTTTTTACTTGTCTTTATCTTTCACTCTATTTTCCCATAGGAGAAAGAATTATGTCTGTTTTGCTCCATACATAATCCCAAATGCCTGGCACATTGTAGGTGCTCATAAATATTTATTGAATGATTCAGTAAAAAACAGGGTTTTTGCTGGGCATGATGGGTCATGCCTGTAATACTAGCACTAGGGAGGCTGAGGGGGGGAGTATAACTATGAGTTTGAGGCCACCCTGGGCTACATAAGGAGTTCAAGTGCAGCTGAACTACATAGGGAGACACTGTCTCAAAAAACGAAAGCAAAAAACCAGTTGTCCCCTTCATCTTTTATAAAAGGTTGCAAACAGAAACATCTCTTACTAAAATGAAAAAATGGAAACAAAGTCTTTGTAAATAGGGAGGAGAGGAGGGGTTGAGGGAGGGCAGGGGAATGGGGAAAAAAATAAGAACCAAGATAAACTACGTAAAGGTACGAATTTCCAATGATGAATGTCATATTGTATATC
The DNA here is from genome assembly GCF_000247695.1 of Heterocephalus glaber. The sequence continues at coordinate 3,134,821 of NW_004624857.1, read as the reverse complement.
TAAAATGTACCAATAAAATTAATTTTAAAAAAGCAGCTCTTACCACCTAGAGTAAATTATTCAGGTGCAGATGTCCTTATGATGTCATGTTTTACATTTACCTAGGATATCATGTCATTTGACTCTTCAATAACTTAACCATGTCAGACTGGAATTCTCTTTTCCTGCAGAAAAGTAAATAATTTGAATTCAGAAATTACATACTGTCTCATATTTAGCTTTTAAATTCTGATTCCAGTACAGTATCTGACTTTAAGAGTGCTTGAAAATTACCTTTTGAGTTGTTATTATCTATTTCCTTATTATGCTAATCTGTTTAATGTTTTCATTTCTCTCTCTTTTTTTTGGTACTGGGGATTGAACTCAGGTCCTTATGCTTGCAAGGCAGGCGGCGGAACCACTGAGCTAAATCCCCAGCCCCATTTCTCTCTTTTTTGTATTCTGATTGCAGACATTGAATTATTAGTAATTACATTGTTGTGAAAGGAGATTGCCTCAGACAAGTTGGGACAGGTAGTCTCCATAGAATTAGATGTCTTTAAGTATTATTCATAGGTAAATTTAGAATTGCCTCAAATATAAAATACATAACTGGAGTTGTAGCTTGTATCTAGATGCTACCCCTCCCTCCCCAAAGCCTCATGCTCTCATAGGTGGGGCTTTTCAGAGGTGACTGGACCTAGGATGTGTGATACTGGAATAAGAGTATGTGATAACTAGAGTAGTCCACTGACTGGATTGGCATAGTTCTGGGTGCGGCTGAATGGATTTACTGAAGAGGGATGCCCTGCCCTGAGTGTGGGTGGAGCCAACCAGTGAGCTTGTAGTCTGGATGGAATATAAAGCTAGAGAGGGAAGGTGGGCTGGTTGCTTGATGCTTCCTGCCTGTCCTGCTATGGACTGTTTCTCCTTTGCCAAACTGCCGGGCCTTCGAGCCAGCTGACTATGGACTAAACCTCTGTAAACTTGGCACTAAAATAAATTTTACCTCCTTTAACTTGTGGGTGTTGAGTATTTTGTCCCAGCAATGAGGAAGTAACTAAGACAACTGGCAAATCTATAAGCCTGACGTTTCAACTGGAGGTTTCAAATTTTCTGCTTACCTACTGCTCTTTAAACTTTATTAATCTAATAGTCTAATTCTAAAAAAAGAAAGTCTTCTAGCTTAAAAAATTATTTTTCCTTTTTTCTAATGCCTTTTAATCCATCTATTCTATATCTTCATTTACATTTTATTAGCATTTATTAATATTTTTTCTGTCGTGTGTGTGTGTGTGTGTGTGTGTGTGTGTGTGTGTGTTTGTCTCACCTAGCCTATAAACTCTTTGGACATAGGGATATTTTATCTGCTTCTGGCAATATGACACAATAAAAAGATCTTGGGCTTTGATGTGAAATTTATTTGGCTTTAGAGCTTAATATTGCCACTTACTTGCTTTGTGACCTTTGAAAAATTGCTTTACCTTTCCCATAAATTTCTCACATATTAAAGATGACTAGCAAGCATTTTCCAGGAAGTAGTTGTGAGTTATAAAGAAGATATTATAAGAGCCAGGGCAGCTCAGTGGCACAGTGCCTGCCTAGCAAGTGCAAGGTCCTGAGTTCTATCCCCGGTACCAAAAAAAAAAAAGAGAAGATATTGTATATAAGGACAAAAGTACCTAGCATACAATAAGGACTAAATTTGTTAGTTTGTGCCTTTCTGGATCCCTTTAATAGTTCCTCAATTAGAGTTGTGTTGTTGAACGTTGTATTATTGCACTCCAGTTGTCTGGTTACTGCTGACCAACTCAAAGGCGACTATATATTCGGGTAAAAAAGAAAAAGGATTTATCAATGCTTATTTTGAGGAGGCGGAAGAGCCTATTTGCTTCAAAACACCATCTCACATATACAGGTGTGTCTGAGTGTAACGTAACAAAGAGTAGAAGGGGAGGGAATACAATGAACAATAGATATTTTTTAAACTTTTTATTACTACTGTCAGGCCTGCCCTAAATCAACAGGAAAAATAAACAGGCTGCTTTTAACAAATGCCAGCAGCTTCCCAGTAAGTGAGGCAAATGGACTAAAAAATATGGTCTATCACCCACCTGGCTCCGAACAGTCCAAGAACTGTATACATACATGAGCAGACAGTCCAGAGCCCCTTCAGTACCTATATAAGCCTAATTCCTTTTCCAGTTACACCACCACTCCCCGCTCCCAGCCGTTAGAATCCCCTGACCTTAGTCCCTGTTCCTATTCACTGGAATAAACTTTTTTTTCCTCCCAATGGAGAGCCTGTCTTTTGTTGATCACTTGGATTCTTTATAACACTACATGTTTGTAATACATAATGATTACATTCATTGTGGGAGTTGGTACATGTACATAACATTTTTTTTTACCAGCATCAGATTTACTTATTTATTTATTTATTTTTAAATCTTCATCAAGTTAATTATCATAAACAGAATAACAGCCAGACTAACAGACCAAAAAGCATGTAAAACACTTATACTAAATCAAGGTACACTTTTATTTTTTTTATTTTTTATTTTTTTGGTACCTGGGATCAAACTCGGGACCTTGCGTTTGCAAGGCAGGTAGCGGCACCACTGAGCTAAATCCCTGGCCCCAAAGGTACACTTTTAGTTACATTGGCCCATGCTAGATTACAATAACTTCTCTCTCTTTTTTTCCTATTGTCGGTCTTTTATTTTATACTTTATATATTGTGTTTCTCGTGTAAGAGAAACCATTCGATATTTAAGTTCATGTGTCTGATTTACTTCACATAATATTATGGTCTCAAAGTGCATCCATTTTCCTATAAATGACTCGTTTATCCTTCTTATGGCAGAGTAGTACTTCATTGTGTATAGATACCACATTTTCTTTATTTGTTCATCTGTTGATGGACATATAGGAATTGCGCTACTATAAACATGGGTATGCATGTATCACTTGATGTCTTAACTTAGTTGGGAAGATACCTAGAAGGAGAATTCTAGGCTCAAAAGGAATTTCTGGTACTGATTTACATAGTGGTTATACCAGTTTACACTCCCACCAACTATGAAGAAGCCCCTCACCCCCACCCCAACCTGCCCAGCCTTTCTAGCATTTGTTATTATTTGATTTCTTAAGGATAGCGATTCTTTCTGGAATGAGATCATTCTCAATGTTGTTTTAATTTGTATTTCTGCAATGGTCAGTGATGAAACAATAGACATTTTCTGTCTAGTTCCATCCCTTCCTGGACTCAGACCTCTCCCTCCCTTGGAAATGAAATTGAGCTCGACCTCCTGCTGCCAGGATCTGCATATTCTGCCTGCTGGGGAGCCATTTGTGCTCTGGGCCTGAGGAAGTATGGAAACTATTTGACTGCGAAGGAAAAAATAAATCTAACTTTGGCAGTTCCATTTTGCAGTGCCAGTTAGAGTAGGACCTTCTAGAAGTCTAGTTTTCTTTGAAAGGTTTGAAAAGAATGAACTATTTTATTTAAATCAAAATGTTCGTTTACTATCCCTCCATTTTTTAGCTGATGAAGGAAGCAGAGATTGATTTATTTGATTTTGTTGTTGACCAAGAGCCAGGATTGTGGGAGTTGAAGGAGAAAGGAAGAACAAACAAAATGGAGGTGTTGGGGGAAAAGAATTATTTCCCTGTTTGCTCAGTCTTAAGCTAACAATTTTAATTATTTTAGTTAGGCCCCTGGTTCTTGAATGTTAATATTAACAAGAATAAAATACACCTAGTTGATTAGCTATAAAGATCAGTTGATGTAGGGTGAGCTCTTTATAGTAAAGCCAAGATGCATAACTTAAGGTGGTCCCTGTTTTGAGTAATGGATCTTTAATTTTTCTTTGCCCTCAGAAACCAGTAACAACTTGAAAATTAAAGTAAAAAAAATCACTTAGAATTTAAATATATTGTTCCTGTTAGCGAAACAAACTTTTGATTTTAAGTTATTTGCTTTCAGAAAAAAATAATTTTTTTTTATAAGTATGTGTTAAAATATGGTTATTGCAAGCTGGACATGGTGGTGCACACACTGTAGTTCCAGCTACTTGGGAGGCTGAGGTGGGAGGATCTCACACACCCAGGAGTTTGAGACCAACAGAGGGGGACCTCATCTCACAAACAAAACAAACCAGAAGACCATAAAACATAACATAATACATGTTATAACATAGCTTTAAAATTTTAAGGCCTAATTGTCACTTATATACATGATTTTTTAAAAAATAAAAGTGATATTCTCCTACATAAATGAAAAATATATCAGTATTCTCAGAAACACTAGGTAGTTAGAAATTATGGTAGTTAATGTTTAAAATGTGTTGTAGGGCCAGGGATTTAGCTCAGTGGTTTCGCTGTCTGCTGCGTAAGCACAAGGACCCGAGTTCAATCCCTGGTACCAAAAAAATAAAAATAAAAATAAAATGTGTTGTAGTTATCAGGTAGTGTGTTAATAAGATTGAAATATTAACTTTCAAAATAAAGTATTGTACCCTTTAGACACCTCGATTTTGATATATCAAGCTGAATACATTCGGCCCTAACATACTGTTTTTCATTATATTAAGGTGTTACATAAAGCATACACCAAATCCTGGGTATGGTTCCTGGCATGAGGGTGGAGAAGAGGAACCTTTGGGTATAATATTATACATATTTTTCAGTGTCTGAGATGCTTTTAGAATTCTTTAATAGCTTTATTTCAGGAAGTCTAATGACTTAAGTGTACCTACAAGCTGATGTATGAGGAATTCTGAGCATGGATAGTAAACATATGAACAAATATGATTTTATAAATAAGATTACTAAACAGAACAGCACTAAAACATTCTCTTCCTGCTAGAGTTTGAGTTCTTTTCATTTCTTGAAAAAAGAAATAAGAAAATAACCAATATTCATTAACTTCATTATTCCAGCTGCCAAGTATTCCAGTTTCTGCTTAGATAATTTTTATTGACATTGTGATAGTAATTATTCTACTTTTAGAACTGAAATTCAATATATACTTAAAGAAATAAGCTTTTGCAATAATTTATAAACTTTTTGATTTTCTTTGTAGATTTGTGTTCGCTATTTTCAAGCATGTAGTAGTGGTCATCTTTTGAAGCCAAAATGTGTGTGTTTGTTGGGTTACCCTTCCTTCAAGTATAGTCATCCACATCACTTGCTGAAAACAGTTGCTGGTAAGTGAAATAGCACATACAAAATAATGCTTTTTATCCTTTTAAAAAATGTAGCTAAAGACTTGCCAAAGTAAAAAAAAAAAGTCAACTGCATTTCTAGACTAGTTTTCCCCACATCTGCCCATTTCCCATTTTTTCTCCCCCGGCCCCCATACTTTCCTTACTGCTCATGTCATCATTGTATCAGGATTGGGTTGTATCGGGCCACCTGTTCTTTATCATCTGTCTTATCTAAGTGCAATATTTAGCATGAGTATGGCCTTCTTAGTCAAGGTAAAGTGTTGACTTAATAGAAATAATCTTTATCTCTTTCCACACGCTGTTGTATTTCTTAGCTGAAGCACCTACTCTGCCATATTATGATGGTTTGTTGAAACCAGCTGATGTGCTCCTAAATGGAAAAGTTCCTTGCTTCTACTGTGTAATTACCGTTTTCTACTCTCTGTAAAAAATGTAAGGGCTGGGGTTGGGGATTTAGCTCAGTGGTTTTGCCGCCTGCTGCGCAAGCGCAAAGACCAGAGTTCGATCCCCGGAACCAAAAAAAAAAAAGTAAGGGCTTAAATATTAGATTTGGCAAGGGCTTTCTTCTTTTCTTCTTTTTTTCCCCTGATGTTCTGTTGAGTATCTCGATTGTAAAAAAAATCCTAGACTCTTGTTAAATAATTCAGCCTTGACAAATACATGAGGCCTTACAGTGTGGTGGCAGTGAAAAATAGGGGAACTCCAGGCTGATGCTGTTCTTCCATGCATTTTGTATGTCATCCTCTACAACATCCTAAAATATGTAAACATTACCTTCACCACTTTTGTGTGTGTGTGTGTGTGCTGGGAGTCAAATCCCGGGCCTTGCATATGCTAAACATGTACTCTACCATTTAATTATAACCCTTGCCCAAGATTTCCGGTTTTTTTAAATTGATTTTTACTCTTGCTGTTTCTTCTCAGAGAAAATGTAGGCCATTCAAGCAGAAATGGCCAAAATTTGTGCTCCAGCCTCTAAACACTTACTACAAACTTCAGATTCCTGGACCCACCAATTCCAGGCTATGTGGGTTTACTGGCCTTACCAGTTGCTAGCTGTGTAACATTTAGCAAGTTACTTCATTTCTGTTTCATCATCTGGAAAATGGAAGTAATTGTAGCATTTAATTCATTGTGTTACTGTATTGCCAAAATTCATTAAATCAACAAGCATTTGTTGATTATCCACTGTGTGCTAAGGCACTTGCCTAGGTGCCTGGGATATATCAGTAAACAAAATAGATACTTATATTTCAGTGGATTAAAGAAATTATAATATCTAAAGTATTTGTACCAACTTTCTCTGGACACTCATTCTCTTTTAAAGGCCATTTCTTCTGCTTCTCTCTTAAATTTCAGCTTTTCATGGGATCTCACCCTTTTCCCTCTCTTCTTCTTATACCCCACCTACACTCATGACTTCAGCTACCATCTATCTACTCATGGATCACTTCAAAATCCATAGCTGTAGCTCAGACATCTCAACAGTTGCCAAACATCTCTGTTCCAGTGTCCCATGTAAAATGCCAATTTCCCAACCTAAGTCTTCTACAGATCTCGTCTCTTACATTCTCTAACTCAGTAAATAATTAAGCTAGAAATCTAGGGTCATCCTGACTCCTATCCCACATCAAATCAATTCCCAAAGCCTATCAATTTTATATGTTCTCCATTTCTTAAATCTGTATGCTCCTTTTTAGACAGCTTTGAAGAAAATGTAAGTTCTGTACTTCAGCTTCTTGCCTGAAGTAGGCTTCTGATTTCCAGGTCTCATTTTGCCTCAGCCATCCTGATCCAATCCTGTCCACCTGTGACACTTCTGCCAGAGATACTTTTTTTTCTGAAATTAATACACCTAAAGTCTCAGATCTGCTAATGATTCTGTATTAGACAGTTATTGCTGAATAACAAACCACCCCACAAGTTAGTGGCTTAAAGCAGCAATGATTAATTGTTCTCTGGATTCTGTGGGTTGGCTGGGTGGTTTATCTACAAGTTTCACTAGTAAGACTACTTGGTTAGAGGATAATCTGGACTAGGGGCACCATGCATGTATCTGGCAATTGCTGCTTGCTTTTGGCTAGGACAACTTATTTCTTCTCCATATGGCCATTTATCCTCAAGTAGACCAGTAGTCCGAAAGGGATATGATAGAATCTGTGAGGAACTTTTAGGCCTAGGCTTCTAAACTTGATTAGCTTTACTTCTGCAGCATTCTCTCAGCCAAAGCAAGTCACAGGCCAGCATAGATTTAAGAAGTGGTGCAATAGACTCTACCTCTTGATGGAAGCAACTACAAAGAATGTATAACCATATTGTTAATTTATCACATTGATTTGTGTGATTTATGTAATTTATGTGATTTATATGATTTATATTCCTTTATTACTGGCTTCTGATGCCTTTAGGAAAAGGAACACAATGTCTTTTTATCTCTGGCCTAATTGTGTGCTGCATATTCTGTTGTTAGTCATATAGAGCTGTCTGTCATTCTCTACCCAGGTTTTTCCTTTTAATCCTTTAGTAATCATTCTTTTTTTTTTTTTTGCTACCAGGGATTGAACTCAGGATCTCATGCTTGCCAGGCAGGCACTGTGCCTCCTAGCTAAATCCCTGGCCCTAGTAATCATTCTTGAGGACAAATATTTGCATACCTTTTGAATTGTTTCTTAGGGAAAAACAATCATGAAGAGGAGAGGTTGAGACAGAGCCTCTCTATGTAATGCAGGCTGGCCTTGAACTCACTAGGTAGCCCAGTTTGACCTCGAACTCATGACTATCCTCTTGCTTCAGCCTCCTGAGTGCTAGATTATAGGCATGTGCCACCACACCTGGTGGGAAAAACTTTAAAGTGGGATTATTTATTGAGTTAAAGGTGTACATTTATTTTTACAAGGATTTTTTAGAAAGCCAATTTTTTTTTTCAGAAAGGACAATAAGTAGTGAGAGGGCTCAACATTACAGAGGAAATAAGAGGTAGCTAATACCTCCATACCAAAAATGTATTTTACATTTCTTTCCTGTTAATTTCTCATATTTACTAAAAAAAATTTTACAACCTAATTAACTTGTTATATATTTTATAAGTAAGCATTGCTAATGGTCTGAAGATACAAGAGCATTCCTAAATAGGTTCAGAGCCATTGGTAACCTGGAAAACTGAGGGTGCCTGTGTGCATCTAAAATGTGTAACTTCAATTCTTTTCATAGTTAAATCTAATATTCTAAATCTCTTTGCTGATTCCATTAACCTTATTTGGCTGTTAAATATAGCCCAATATTGAATAATGTTTATCTTCTTGAATAGGAAGATTTGTAAGCATATTCTTTTGGTTCTTCTAGTGAATATTTCTTAGCCAGGCCGCTGCCTCTGTCCCATACGATTGATTATAAAAGTTACTATTTAACCAAATATATCCATAATCCAAATAAATAGATATAGAACAGTGTATTTCTCTAGCCTCCTTGATGCCCAAGGATACAGAAATAGTGAATGTGGAAGCCTGATTTCTTCTACTGTTCTTAAAGAATTAGTTTCAGTCTTTTGATGATTAGAATTTATCTTTATTCTTGAATTTTTAAATAGTGATTAAATAGTTATTCAGGAGGGCATTGGATCATTAATTTGAGACTTTTTAAAAAAAAAAAATCAAGATTGTTTAATGGCTGTAAAGAGTTGCATATTTGATTTTCTTTTCAAATTGCTGTAAACAGATAGCTATGCTTGTGGATTCTTAACACTCATAGTGTCTCTGAGATTTTACTTAGGGCATTATGAGATCTTATGTTTATTACAACTATATTGACACATTACAGTGATTTACAAGGTGTCATGTAAAGTTTCACCTAGGATGTCTTATGACCGGAAAGAAATACATCAGTATTTAAAAAATTTAACTCTGTAGCAAGTTTTGATTTCCATTTAGATGATAATGGGTAATGTAAGTAATTAAAGTAGTGGCTCCAGATTTCCTTGATGACATTATTCTAAGTTATTTAACAAAATACATTGAGTTCTTTTAGCAGAATACAGACTGTGTTTGGCTCAGCTCTCTCCCCATGGATGTCCTCACCATTAATGGAGAAGAGAGGCCTCTCTACATTCCTGAATTGGTTCAGAGCCATTTGTAACCTGGAAAACTGAGGGTTCCTACATGCTTTCTATGGAGCAGAAGTCCTTTGTCTTTGAGGAATGATTAATTATACAGTATCATTGGCATTGCAGTATTGTAAACTGGGAGTAGAAACTTGAAAAGGTACAGAAAATGGAAAGAAGAAAGAAAAGTCTGAGGGCTAAGTTCGCAGAAGATAAATTGCACATATAAGAATTTCTCCATCAAGTCTGCTAACTATACAGCTGCCTAGTTTTCAGCCATAATAGTAAGAACAATTATATGAAGTCAAAAGAAATCTAACTAAGAGCAGGCCATTAATAGTTATTAGTTTTATAACATAAAACAAAGAGATCTATCTGGGTCCCTCTTTATATAATATTTTTGTACTGTGGTTTCAAAATCTCACTAATTTATTAATAGGGCCTTCTACTGCTACATAAAAGAACATTATTTTCGCATTTTCTACTAAAGCTTTCTTAAATTGAATTCAAAATAAAGAGAAATATTTTTGGAGTACTGATTTCAAAATTGGAAAAAAATATTATCATTAAATAATAATACTGCTGGGGAAAAAGGACATTATTTTGGAAGTTGGAAAATGTAATTTCTATGGCAAGTTAGCAAGACTGTCATGAAATAACATTTAATTTTGTGGGGGAGTTTTTTTGGTGGAACCAGGAATTGAACTCAGGACCTTGTTCTTACCAGGAAGGTGTGGTGCCACTGAGCTAAATTCCTGGCCCTAACATTTAAATTTGTAATGGTTATGAATAATGGTTTTGCTTTTAAAATTATTAAATGGTGTTTTTATCTGTAAGATGGAACAGCTTCTGCCTCTCCTGGAGAAAATTTTCTAATTTTAAATATAGAAACAACTATTGGTAATACACATTTAATGAGATTATTTCTCATTTGTCTTTGAAGCTCTGCATGGACAGGTTGTTCAATTCAAACTCTCAGACATCGGAGAAGGAATCAAAGAAGTAACTGTTAAAGAATGGTAAGTTAATCTGAAAAAAAATTTAAGTAGATATAAATGAGTATAAATAAGTAGGATTCAATTTGAATTGAGAAACTACTTTATATGCATAATGCATTTTGTAAGCAGTAAAGTATAATTACTTTGTGTTGACAGTATGCCGGTGATAAAATTTATCATATCAAGGCATTGTATTTGATGTGATTTATTAATGTTTTTTCCTTCTTTTAAAAAATCCTTTTGCTGCTTATCCCTTGCTTCAGCTGAAAAAGAGAAATTGACTTCTAAAAGATGATAAATGCTTATAAGATCACATATGTATGTGTCACATATATATAATTTGGGGGTGGTGGTGTGGGGATCAAACCCAGGGGCTTGCACATGAGAAGCATGCACTTTACCATTGAGCTATACCCCTAGTCCAGGTTTTTAAAAGTATTTAATGGATGACCTCATAATTTCCTGCCAAACCATTTAAAAAAATCATCCTATAATCTAAGCTCTGTTCATCATACTGAAAATGACTTCAGTAAGAACGTATATTTGACCCACCGTTGCATGACAGTTTGCCTATATTTTCAGATAATATTTTGCCTAAAGAAAATAAATCAAAAAATAATTTTTGAAAACATTAAAATATTTTTATGTACATTTATGGCTTAAAGTCAGAAACCTTCTACTTCCTTAGCTATCTTCTACCCTTTTTCTATTTTTACCTTGTAGGAAAAAAAATTTTCTGGATACTGAACCAAGTTTTAGAGGTTTTTAGAAATATTGGTTAAGATGAATACATAGATTTTTCCCACCATAGTTTTACACTGTTAAAGATCTGATTCAACCAACTGAATTTTATTTTCCTGTATTTTTTATCATTATTTCTTTGAAAGTTAAAGGAGAACATAAACATCCCTTACAGTTACATTTTTAGTGACATTATGGACTTGTGAGATGAAAAATAGACTTAAATCAGAAGGGACTGACTTTAAATCATATTGACTGCCTTAGTTATGACTCACATATTCTTGTACATAAGCCTTCTAAAGCATATTTAAAATGTTGAAGGCATTGATATACAAGGATAGACTAAAATAATTCTAGAAAGACTGAGGGGACTCATTTAAAATTCATGAAATTATAAAGGATGTAGATTGAGGATATCATGGGATTTTTTAAAGTTATTTCTAGAAAGAATGCATATTTCTTAAAGTTTGGAAAAGCCTACTACAAGCTTAGCATCTCCTATCTGAGGGGCCTGGGATTTAGCTCACCTACCTCACAAGTGCAAGATCCTGAGTTCAATCCTTGGTACCAAAAAAAAAAAGCATAACTCTTATCCAAAATGCTTGAAATGAAAAGTATTTCAGATTTTTGGGGTTTCATTTTCTTTTTTGTTTTGTTTTTTAGAATTTTTGCATAGATTTCATAATTGAGCGTCCAAAAGCTAAAATAGTCCAAAATCCAAAATCTTTTTCTATCAATGCTGAAAAAGTTTGAGATTTAGATTTTCAAATTACGGATGTTAAACCTGTAATATAAGAAAATACTATCTCTCTCTTTTTTTTTTTTTTTTTTTGCGGTACTCGGGATCAAACTCAGGACCTTGCGCTTGTGAACCAGGTGCTGTGACACTGAGCTAAATCCCTGGCCCTGCAGTACCTCTTTTTAAAAAACATTTAATAAATTTCTTTTTAGTTTGAAAGGGTTCCAGCAGAAAACCTAAAAGTGTAATTAAAATTTTAGATCTATGAATAGTTTTTAAATTTTTAGTGTTTCTTTTTGTTTGTTTTTGTTTTTTGAGATAGGGTCTCACTATGTAGTTTAGGCTGGTGCTGAACTCACCGTGATCCTCCTTCATTAGCCTCCCGAGTGCTGGGATTACAGGCATGTGTCACCACGGGCAGCCCAAAATTTTAGTGTTTTTTGGGGATACACTGTAGAGACTCTGGAAGCCACTATCACTATCTCTGAAGCATTTCTTGGTGCACCATCTGGAATAAACATGGGGCTGGACACGAAGTGATGTAATTTGGCGTAGCATTTACCTTGTCAGGATGGTTGGTAAACATGATTGCTTATGTAAAAGTGTCTCCTGTGTTTCTTTTAGGTATGTAAAAGAAGGAGATACAGTGTCTCAGTTTGATAGCATCTGTGAAGTTCAGAGTGATAAAGCTTCTGTTACCATCAGTAGTCGTTATGATGGAGTCATTAAAAAGCTCTATTATAATCTAGATGATGTTGCCTATGTGGGGAAGCCATTAGTAGACATAGAGACCGAAGCTTTAAAAGGTATTGTAAACGTGTTCATTTGTTTTACCAAAATGATTACTTCTGTCCTTTTGTCACTGAGTCTTAATGAAAAGTGATCTTTACTTTTAACAACTCACAGGGTTAGACATTAGGGTTTAGAAGACAAAATTAGGAAAACAGAATTGTCTGTGTTGCATGATTTTATTGTTTTTCTTTTTTTTTTGGTACCAGGGATTGAACTCAGGTCCTTACGCTTGCGCAGCAGGCGGCAAAACCACTGAGCTAAATCCCTGGCCCTGTTTTTCTTTTTTTTTTGAGACAGGATCTTGCTATGAAATTCAGGTTGGCCTTGAACTCAATGTGTAGCCCGGGCTGGCCTCAAATTCAGCCTGCCTCAGTCTCCCAAGTGCTGGGATTGCAGGAGTGTGCCACCATACTCAGCTACATGATTGTTTTTGACCAGTTACCAAGTTAAAAATATGTAGAAGGTAGCTGAATTTTTTTTTTTTTGGTACCAGGATGGAACTCAGGACCTTTCACTTGCAAGGCAGGCATGGTGCCACTGAGCTAAATCCCCAGCCCCTAAAAATATGTAAATTAAGACTTCATTTATCTGGAGTCCTGCCATCTGGAAACCTTAGTGTTCAAAGAAAAAAAGGGGCTGGGGATTTAGCTCAGTAGTGCTACCTCCTGCCTTGAAAGGGCAAGGTCCCAAGTTCCATCCCTGGTACCAAAAAAAAAAAAGAAACAATAAGCACACAGGAATTAAAGATTCAGGTCCTGGGCCAGGGATTTAGCTCAGTGGTGCCGTCAACTGCCTCCCAAGCGCAAGGTCCTGAGTTTGATCCCAGTACCAAAAAAAAAAAAAAAATGGATTCAGATCCTAAGCACTGGTCACTAAGAACAAATGGAGTATGTGAAAATCCAAATAATAGGATTGCTCTGTTTGACACTTATATTAGTCATCTTTTCATTATTATAACAAAATACCTGACATAGACTACTTTCAAAGAAAAGGAGGTTAATGTAGCTCACAGTCTTGTAGGTTCAAAGTTGAAGGTCAGGGAGCCCATTGGTTTGGAATTTGGTGAGGGTGGAAGATGGCAGCACATCATGGCAGGAATATGTATGGGAACAAGTGGTCACATCATGAACAAGAAGAGAGAGAATTCAAGGGTAGCAGGAGAACTACCTTCTGAGAGTATGCCCCCCACACCCAGTGTCCTAAGGATTAGACCCCATGAGCACTTCTCAATATTGCCAGCCTGTAATCACACCTCTGTTCACAATGGACCCCTGGAGGACACTCAAATCACACCAAACCATAGCAGCTGATGGAATCTGGAATCTGTGGTGGCTATGAAAGCCAAACTTCTTCAAGAAAAATAGAAGCTGAAAAAAGGAAAATCAGTGAACATGAAGAAGCTAGCATTCAGAAAAAGCAGCAACCATGGACTTCACAAGCTGTAGATGTCATGACAAAAAGGGATTCATTATGAGGTTGTTGCAGAGAAGAGCTAAAATAGTGAGCGGTCCCATTGGTGGCAGATAGCTGGCTTGCTAGCTCAGAGATTCACCTAGGTCATGTCCTCTAGGAATAGCTTTGATATCAGGAACTGGAAGAGCAGCAAGTTCTGTGGTGGGACTCCTGTGCTAGCATCTACAACTAGTGAAATATTTTACACTATTATTTTATCTTTCCCTTTGAGGAATTCTAGCTTAACAGATAAAGAAATAAACTCAGCTAGAAAGTTTGGGCTATTTGCTCAACAGTCAGTGGCAGAGCCAAATTTATTAAGTACTCATTTTTTTTTGTAGTGCTGGAGATTGAACCCAGAGCTTGATGTATGCTAGGCAAGCACTCTGCCCTGAGCTACACCCAAGGCCCAACACAGCAAAATCTAGGACTTAGATGTCCTGACTACACAGTAGAATATTTTTTCAGTATAATATTGCCTCCAAAGGTTAGAAGATCGCTTTTTGAAAGTTTTCATTATTTAATATTTATTACTATGAAAGCAGGATATGTGTACTATATAAAGTTATAAAATACATAAAAACCAAAAATCAGAAAGTAAAAATATATATTCCTCTACCCAGAAATCACTACTACTTAATAATTAAGTCTGTATCATTCCAGATATTTTTCTAGGACATATATA
>NW_004624857.1:3091728-3110258 GCF_000247695.1 Heterocephalus glaber | reverse complement strand
AAAAAATGGAAACAAAGTCTTTGTAAATAGGGAGGGATGGAGGGGTTGAAGGAAGGGCAGGGTAAGGGGGAAAAATGAGAAACAAGAGAGATTATGTAAAGGTGCAAATCTCCAATGATGAATGTCATTTTTTTGTATACCTAAAATGTACCAATAAAATACAATTTAAAAGTTAAAAAAAAAAAGAGATCCCTCTTGTTGATTCTTTGTGCTACTTTACCTTTGACTGAGGTTTTGTTCATGAAATCTTTTCCTACAACAATGTCTTCAAGAGTTCTACCTAACCTCTTTTCCAGCCAGTTTAGTGTTTCTGCTTTAATATTAAGATCTTTAATCCATTTCGATTTTAGTTTAGTGCATGGTGAGAGATACCGGTCTAGTTTTAACCTTTGGCAAGTTGAAACCCAGTTTTTCCAGCACCATTTATTAAAAAGGCAATCTTTAGGGCTGGGGATTTAGCTCAGTGGTTCCACTGCCTGCTTCACAAGGATAAGGTCCCAAGTTTGATCCCTGGTAGTAAATGAAAAAAAAAAAAAGAGAGAGAGGCAATCTTTCATCTAGAGAGGGTGTTTGGCTTCTTTGTCAAAGATGAGGGGGCTGAGTATGTCTGGAGTTGTTTCTGCATCTTTTAATCAGTTTCACTGATCTTCCGGTCTGTTTCTTTGCCAATACCATGCTGTTTATATCAAAGTAGCTTTAGTATAGTTTCAAGTTGGGGGTAGTAATACCCCCTGCCATGTCTCTGTCACCTAGAATTGCTTTTGCTGTTCTAGTTCTCTTCTTGTTCCAAATGAATTTTGGGGTTGTTTTCTCAAGGTCTGTGAAGTATGCTGTTGGAATTTCAATTGGGATTGTATTGAATCTATATAGCAGTTTTGGAAGTACAGCCATTTTCACTGTATTGGTTCTTCCTACCCAGGAACAAGGGATGTCTTTCCATTTTCTGATATCCTCTTTGATGTCTTTTTTGAGTGCTGTAGTTTCCAGAGTACAGGTCTTTGATTTCTTTTGTTAGTTTGATTACTAGGTATTTCAGTTTTTTGGATGCCATTGTGAAAGGATTTGTTTCTCCAGTTTCTCTCTTAGTGAGTCTGTTGTTCATGTACAGGAAAGCTATTGATTTTTGCGTGTTGACCTTGTATCCAGCTACTCTACTGAATTAGGTTATTAAATCTAAAAGACTTTTGGTGGAGTTCTTGAGGTCTTCTATATAGAGTATCATGTCATCTGAAAATAATGACAATTTAAGTTCTTCATTTCCCATCTTTATTTCTTTTATTTCTTTCTCTTGTCTAGTTGCTGTGGCTAATGTTTCTGAAACTATAGTGAACAGGAGTAGTGATGGTGGACATCCTTGTCTTGTTCCTGATTTTAGTGTGAAGGATTTCAGCTTTTGACCATTTAGTATGATATTGGCTGTTGGTTTTTCATAGATGCTTTTTATCAGGTTGAGTTATAGACTGTCTATTCCATTTTCTGTAGCTTTTTTATCATGAATAGGGGTTGGATTTTGTGGAATGCTTTTCCTGCATCTATTGAAATGATCATATAGTTTTTGTCCTTTGCTCTATTAATATAGTGTATGACATTCATTGATTTATGTATGTTGAACCATCCCCGCATCCCTGGGATGAATCCCATGTGTTCAGGGTGTATGATATTCTTGGTAATCTTCTGCATACTGTTTTCCACTGTCTTATTGAGAGTTTTTGCATCTATGTTCATTAATGATATTGGCCTATAGTTCTCCTTTTCAGCTTGGTCTTTCTCTGCTTTTGGGATCAAGGTGATGCTTGCTTCCAGGAATGAATTTGGGAATATTGTTTCCCTTTCCATTTCATTGAAGAGCTTAAACAGTAGTGGCAGTAGTTCCTCTCTAAATGTCCTGTGGAATTCAGCAGTGAAGCCATCAGGACCTGGGCTTTTCTTAGTTGGTAAGTTTTTAATTATGTTTTCAACTTCATTGGTTGATATTGGGTTCTTTAGAATTTTTAGGTATTCTTCACTCAACTTTGGTAATTCATATGTATCTAGGAATCTGTCCATTTCTTCTGTGTTTTCCATCTTAAGGGCATATAGTTTCTCAAAGTAGGTATTGATGATCCTCTGGATTTCTGCTGAGTCTGTTGTAATTTCACCCTTTTCATTCTTAATTGCATAGATCTGGGTCTTTTCTTTCCTTTTTTTCATAAGATTGGCTAAGGGTTTGTCAATTTTGTTATTCTTTTGAAGAACCAACTCTGTGCTTCATTGGTTTGTTTGTATCATTCTCTTAGTCTCCATTGCATCGATTTCTGCTCTGATCTTTATAATTTCCTCCCTTGTATGAGCTTTGGGTTTGTCCTCCTCTTCTTTTTCTAGTAGCTTGAGGTTCAACATCAGGTTGTTTATTTGAGCTGACTCTGTTTTCCTAATATGAGTATTCAGTGCTATGAGTTTCCCTCTTAAGACTGCTTTCATTGTGTCCCATAGATTCCGGTATGTTGCATTGTCATTGTCATTTAATTGTAAAAACTATCTGATTTCTTCTTTAATTTCCTCTGTGACCCATTGGTTATTTAGAAGTGTGTTGTTCAATTTCCATGTGTTTATGAAGGTCTGGTGGTTTCTTTTCCTATTGATCTCCAATTTCATCACACTATGGTCTGATAATATACAGGGGATAACTTCAATTTCTTTGGACTTACTTAAACATGTTCTATGAGCAAGTATGTGGTCTATTTTGGAGAACAACCCATGTGCAGCTGAAAAGAATGTGTATTCTGCTTTTATGGGGTGGAACACTCTGTAAATGTCTGTTAAGTTCATTTGTTTAAGAGTTCATTTGAGTTCTAGTATTTCATTGCTTATTTTTTGTCTAGTTGATCTATTTCTGACAGTGGGGTATTGAGGTCCCCCACTACTATTGTATTAGTGCTTATTTGATTTTTCATGTCTATTAATATTTGTTTTATATAGTTGGGCGCATTAGTGTTTGTTGCATATATATTTATGATTGTCATCTTATCCTGTTGGACTTTTCCCTTTTCAAGGATGTAGTGGTCTTCTTTGTCTCTCTTAATCAGTGTTGGTTTGAAATTCATTTGATCTGCAAATAGGAAAGCTACCTCTGCTTTTTGGGGGGTTCCTGTCACATGGAGTAATGTTTTTCCATACTTGATCTTCCAGTCTATGAATTTCTTTTTGAGTTAAGTGTTTCTTGAATGCTGTATATTGTTGGATCTTGCTTCTTGACCCATTCTGTCTGTCTATTTCTTTTGATTGGTGAATCGAGACCATTAATATTAATGGGGCTGGGGATTTAGCTCAGTGGTTCTGCCGCCTGCTTCACAAGTGCAAGGACCTGAGTTCGATCCTCGGTACCAAAAAGAAAAAAGAAAAAAACATTAATGGTTATAACTGATATGTATTGACTTATCCTTCTACCCCTTTGCATTTAATTTCTTGTGCCTGATGACCTCATTCTGCTGGGCTTCCTGGGGTTGTGATCCTTATTGTCATTTCCTAGAATATTGTTCAAAATTTTTTGGAGTGCTGGCTTGGTATTCATGAAGTTCCTCAGGTTCTCTTTTTCATGAAAGGATCTTATTTCTCCATCAGTTTTGAAAGATAGTTTTGCAGGGTACCTTAATCTGGGTTGGAGTTTGTTTTCTTTTAGGGCTTAAAGTACTTCACTCAAGACTCTTCTTGCCTTGAGGGTCTGTGTTGAGAAATCTTCTGTGATTCTGATGGGCTTTCCGTGGTATGTGATTTGTTTCTTTTCTTTGACTGCTTGTAGAATTTTGTTCTTCTGTTGGGTTTCTGGAATCTTAACTATTATATGCCTAGGTGTAGACTTTTTTTTGATCATGGCTAGCTGGAGTCCTATATGCCTCACTTATCTGTATGTGAAGTTCTTTTCCCCTGCTTGGGAAGTTTTCTGCCATCACTTCTGTGAACAGTTTTTTAATGTCATTTGCACTCTCTCCTGTTTCTTCATTTACTCTGATCAGTCTTATGTTTTTCTTCTTTGCATCATCTAGTATCTGCTGGATTTATTTCTCATCGTTTCTTACTATTTTTAAGAAAGCTTTCATTTCCTGGTCACTAATTGCGATCCTATCTTCTATATCTGATGTTCTGTCCTTATATGGGCTCATTCTGCTGCATAAACTTTCAGTAGAGTTTTTAATCTCCTGGATATCTGTTTGCATCTGTTTTATAGATTCCATTTGTTTCCTATGTTGGGATTCCATCATGTTCCTCAGCTCCTGTATTTTTTAAAATCTGTGTCTGCTCTAGAGTTATTAATCATATCTTTCACTATGGATCCAATCTCTGTTTTTATCTGAGAAATTATTTCTGATTTCATTTTTTCCAGATCCTCTTTCATTGCCAGTTCAGGTAGAGTATCAGATTGTTCCATCTCACTGTCTCTTGGGGTTGCCTTAAGTGATCTGGAAGTCTGGTTTTGAGACTTGTTTACATGTCTTATTTCAACAGATGCAGGGTGCTGTGCCATTGTTGAGGTGATTTTTTTTTTTTTTGTCCCATTGGGCTTCAATTCTCAGAGAGGCCTTTTCTCTGGTGCTCACCACTGCGCCCATGCCTGGGTTCAGAATGGTGGACTTCTGGATCCCTGCCCTGCTCTATTATCTGGGCAGGGTTCTGGCTGGGGCCTGCAAACACTTGAGATGGTATCTGGGCATGCCTCTGGCTGGGGTCTTCCCACCTGTATAGCTGTTGTCTGGGAAGGCCTTTGGCTGGTTGCTGTGCATCTGAGTCTCTGGGGTCTGAGCAGGCTTCTGGCTAGGGGTCTATGTGCACTTATGGATGGTATCTAGGTGGGACTCTGGCTGTTGTCTATGCCCCTAGGCAGCTCTTTTCCATGTGGGACTTTGGCTGGGGACTGTGGGCCCAAGCTGCTGATGTCTAGGCAGGGCCCTGGCTGGGATCTGAACACACCTGTGCCACTCTTGTCCATGTGGGCTACTCACTGGAATCAGTAAGGTGGTATTTTATTAAGAGAGCTTTGTTCTGACAACTACATATAAGAATTACAAATAATATCTGAATGACTTCTCACAAATAAGTTACTCTAAAATACAGCCCTCTATAAGTGATATATCAAATTGTTTTCCAAGAAGGCGAGTAGCAGTAAATTACTTAATCTTTTTGAAATATATAAATATTTTTGAAATATATAAATATTTGAAACATAGAAATATGATTGTGCTGCATGATATATTTTAGTATGTATATATTTCTTTTATTTCAGCAAATATGCATTATCCAAGCTAATGTTGAGGTTCCTACAATTGAGTCCCTTAATTTTCCTTTGGATTTTAGTTCCTAATGCTAATCTTTCTTACTAGTATCAGCAATAACTGCCAGAGATGGACTTTGAAAGGTGAAGAAAATTATCCCTTAAGTTATAG
Organism: Heterocephalus glaber; assembly: GCF_000247695.1. The sequence goes on along the minus strand of NW_004624857.1, from coordinate 3,104,841 downwards.
GAGTTCCATTCTGCTTTCTTTTTTTGGTACCGGAATCAAACTTGGGACCTTATGCTTGCGAGGCAGGCGGCAGAACCACGGTGCTAAATTCCCAGCCCTCCATTCTACCTATTTTAACCAGAAAGAAAAATTTCTAGGTCCATGAACTAATGGAAACAACACAGTCTGAGTAAGCCCTCGGATTGAATTTCAGCTCTTTGATTTTTTAAGTGTGTGACCTTTAACCAGTCCCTGTATCTCTTAAGCCTCATTTTTTTTTTAGTCTATAAAATGGGAATAATAATGTCTATCTTACAGAATTGTAATGGGGAGTAAATTAAGATAATGTATAAGTAGTGCAATAATAGTGCCCAATAAAATCTCTTTGCTTTTTTCCCTTTGTCACCCTTTGGGGACAGCTTTTTTGAGAGCTGCACTGGGGTAATCTATAGAGTAAAGGAGAGAAATAAATGGGCTATAATTTTACAGTTGGAGCAGTTGAAAATTTTTATTTACTTAAAATCGAATGTCCCCAAGCATGGTGGCACATGGCCTGTGATCCCACCCAGCATGTTGGGAGGCTGCAGCCAGAGGATTACAAGTTGACTCCAGGCTGAAAAACTTGCCTATGTAGCAAGACTGTCTCAAAAGTAAAAAGTAAAAAGAGCTTAGGGTATAGCTGTGTGAAGGCCCTAGGTTCAATCACTAGTACTGCCAAATAATAATTATAATAGTTGAATATCAAAACAGACTAGATTGTCTACTGATTTTCAGAAGCTGAGTTTTTAATTTATCAATTTAGACAGATTCTGCTATATGTCATTTACTTTCTAGCAACAAACTTTGACATTTAAATACTCTCAAAATTTTTTCTTCCAAAACTACATGTTATCAGCTTGATAATTTTTCTTGTATCAGGACTCTAGGGCTCTAGAATAGACCAACCAAATTAGCATTGGCCATACCACATTCCTTAAGCCACATTCAAAGCACAATAAAAATTTAAATGCTGCATCATTTTAGGAGAGTTTTTAAGACAGTCACAGATTATGTAGGATTCTTTCATATAGTTCACATTGTATTTGATTCTTATTTTATACTGCATATAAATATAAATAAGAATCTTATTAGGGAAATATTTTTAAATTTATGGAAGAGGCTGATGGGGTGGTGCATGCCTGTGATCCCAGCATTCAGGAGGCTGAGGCAGGAGACTATAAATTGGAGGACAGCCTGGGTTACATAGTGAGTTCAAGGCCAATCTGAACTACATAAGGAGACCCTGTGTCAAAAACAAAACAAAATAAAAATGTATAGAAGAAACTCTCAAATTAACTTGCAGCTTCCATATATTTCTTTTTTTTTCTTCCATATGTTTCTAAGAGATGAGAAACATACCCTAGTACAAATATTTAAACATTACCAGGTATTGCCACATCCCCCACTCCACATCAACCATTAGGAGAGTTGCGTTTTCCCATTCTAAAGTAGCCAAACATTTTGATTACAAATTTTAAATTTTAGATATAGGTCACAAAGCTTTCTAAAAATATATTTTTCAACTGAAGTTAAGTTTTACCTTATTATCAGATTCAGAAGAAGATGTTGTTGAAACTCCTGCAGTATCCCATGATGAACACACACACCAAGAGATAAAGGGCCAAAAAACACTAGCAACTCCTGCAGTCCGTCGCCTGGCTATGGAAAACAATGTAAGTTTGGTTGATACTTAAATTTAAGATTGCATAGAAAGTATAACTTTGTATCTCTGAAAAAGTAGTCAACTATCCTGTGATGAAATGGCCCAAATTGGCATTAACAAAAATATATAAAACATCTATTAGTGAAAAGTGATAGTGGCATAAAAGCACTTGGGAGAAGTGAGAAGACATTATGAACTTGTTATTAGTTTAACATTAAGTAAGCATGTTATTTCATTCTTTCTTAGAGTCAAGTAATAGTCAGAGGTACTATTTATTTAGAGTTTGTAAACACCAGTGTCATAGGTCAGGTAACCTGGAACACAATGAGACAAGAATTTAGCTCCCTGTGATTCATTTGTGGAAGTGAACCCCTGTTCAGGAAATGAGAGAAGCAGGTTGGGAAATGAAAGAGAAGAGAAGTGGCTCTGGCATGAATGTGATATCAAAGATCTGCCCTGATCCTAGGTGAATAGGGAGAATCACAGAGCTGTACTGCTTTGAGGCAAGGAGCCCAATCATTTGTATTCCCTTTGTCACTCAGTGTTAGCTTCCTGTTACTGTAATAAAATACCTAAGCAAACCAGTTTATAAAGAGAACATGTTTATTCTGGGTCATAGTTTCAGAGGTTTCAATCCATGACCAATTAACCATTTGGATCTGTGATAGCACATTACAGTAGTATATAGCAGAGGAGGTGTCTTTACCCCATGGTAAGGAATTAAAAGAGAAAGAGGAAGAGACCAGAATCCCACAATTACTTTTGAGAGAACATTCACAGTAACCACAGAACCTCCTGCTAGGACCTACTTCACAAAGTTTTCACCAACTCATGATAATGCCAAACTGAGTTTTAGGCTTTTGACACACAGGGGCATTCCAGATTCAAACCATAGCACAGTTGTTAACTGAATGGAGCCAAGCAAGATGGCTCCATGACACTGTGGTAAGTAAGTACTTATGTATCATTTCATTTAACCCAGTAAGATATAGAGATATTCTAAGATTTGCAGAATTAAAGTAATGTGTTTGAGGATACAGCAGTGGAGCCAGAATTTTACAGTGAGTCAAGCCAGGCATGGTGGCACATGCCTGTAACCCCAGCACTTGGGAGGCTGAGGCAGGAGGATTTCCAGGAGTTCAAGGCCAGCCTCGGCTACATAATGAGTTCAAGACCAGCCTGAACTATATAGCAAAACCCCAACTCAAAAAACAAACAAATAAACAAAAAATAAATAACAAAAAAGAATTTATCAGTGAGTCTATGTCACGTCAAAGACAATTTTCTCGGTCATTATATACTTCCTCAACAATCATTGCCTCTGTTATTTGACCAATTCTCACAACCCCACAGTCAGAGTGGTTTTGGATTATTTCCATTTTACTGATGAGAAAGGTCAGTGTGATGATTAAGCTTAATTGTCAACCTGATTGGCTCCTTTAAATTGCAGGTGTTAGGTATTTGCTTGCAGTGACAAGAAAACTGGGTAATATAGAAAACTGATACCAAGAAGGAGCTATTGCTGTGAATGTACCTGCCCATGAGGTTTGGAAATCTTTGGAACTGCTTTAGGAGAGGAGTTTGGAAAAGGTTGGAAATTAGCCTGGAGAAAGCCTAGAAGGCTATAATCAAAGCTTGATGTGTGATTCTGGTCAGGACTTAGAGAACTAGAATGCTGATAGGAATGAGGACAGTGAAGGCCAGACTCAGGAGGTTTAAGTTGGGAATAAAGACTCTATTGGCAATTCAACCAGAGGTCATATGTGTTATACTTTGGCAAAAATTTTGTCTACATTTTGCCCATATCCTAAGACCTTGTAGGAGACTGATATTAAGGGTGGTGAGCTAATTGATCAGGCTGAAGAAATTTAAGGGCAATGTTGAGGCTGTAGCATGAGTACTGCTGGCTGCTTTTAGTCAGACTTATAGTGAGAATCAGCAGCAAAAGCACAGCAGAAAATTTTGAAAAGAAATCATTAAATTTTATCTGAAAAAGAACCACATATGAAGTTGGTGCCAAAGAAGGTATAGATGTTGAAGAGATTAACAACAAGAAAAAGAACCAAGACCTACTAAAGTGCTAGCTGAGGGCCAAGGGAAAACAAAATTAGGTAATAGAAGATGGTAGTTATAAATACAGTGATTCCTTGGTTCACAAATTTAATTTATTCCATAATTCTGGAAAAGATGGCCATGCTCGTGTTCATGCAAGAAAGATAGCTATGGTCATGTTTGTCACCTGATGCAGTCTGCAAACAGAAACAAAATTTTGCCAAATGCTTCTTTTTGTGAACCAAACTGTTCATAAACAAAAGTGTTCATGAACCAAGATACCACTGTACCAGCTCCAATTGATGTGACTAATGATAAAAATGAAGATTGTAATTGTCATGAATATTTCTTTCTTATTTTGTTCATGTCCTTGTGCATATATACACATATACTAAGTAGATATCTTTGTATTTCTACACCATGTAACATAGCATTGATTGACTTAATATAGGTACTTAATATATTGTTAAATCTGCATTATAAGTTATGTGATGTCAGGAGAAGGGTTACCAAAAGAAAAACTTTACCTTCTAGTCTAGGTAAGAAATTAGTGCATTTTTGGTTGTAGACAAGATATCTATGTCTTGTTAGGTACAATTATTGACTTGGTATTGTGTTCATTTGGAGATTAAGAATGGTTTTTGGAGCTGTGTTTGGATGTCAGGTTGACAAGGGGTGGTTGTGATGGTTAAGCTAAAGTGTCGATTGGTGTGGGAGCTGCCTAGGAATCTATTAAAGACACTTCTGAGTTTATCTGGGTGTGTCATACAGACATAATCATATCTGTTCCATGGCCATTACCTGTTTGCCACTGTTCCCCTGCCCTGCTTCCCAACCACCATGAACTAAGCAGCATTGTTCTGCCATCCATTTCTGCCATAATGTTCTCGCCTTGGACTGAATCTTCTGAAACCATGAGCCAAAAAAGTCTCTCCTTTAAGTTGTGGGTGTTGAGTATTTGGTTCCCTTGATGAGAAGCTGACTAATATAATCCAGGGAAGTTGATTAACTGGTATAAAGTCAAGTGAATAACCAAACTGGGGATTTGAACACAAATCTGCTTGGTTCCAAAGCCCGAGTTCTTTCCACTGTGCCCCAAAATGCAGACTTTTTGTCTGTCTTTGAGAAAAGTAGTTGTTATAGTGGGAAAAAAAGTGTACATTTCTGAAACCCATAATAGACTCATTAAAATTTTTGTATCCATTCAGGAAGTTACCTTGTCTTTGGTATACTAGCCCAAGAAAATAACCTACATTATATTCTTCCATATATTTTTTGTTTGTTTTTGCTGTACTGGGGATTGTTAGGCAAGTTGCTATACCACATCCTCAGCTGTTTTATTTCTTATTTTGGGACAAGTTCTCACTGTGTTACTCAGGTTGACCTGAAACTTGTGATCCTCCTGCCTCAGCCTACTGAGTAGCAAAAACTATAGGTGTTCACCACTATGCCTGGCTCTTATGTTTTATATAGCCAAAAATTAGGTTCATGTATGTACAAAATCAGGGAAAAGTTTATGTAAATTATGCTTTATATCCTTAATGAAATTTTATGTATCATTAAATGCACCAAATATGAAGACCAAGCTAGGCACAGACTTTAAACTATTTCATGTTTACCTAGTAGGCAATATCAAAAATCTTGATTTAAATTTTTTAGTGTTTTATTTCTTCTTTAAATTCTATTCTTCCTCTTATATTGTCTCTAAAAATAGAAAAGGTCTAGTAAGAATTATATGAGAGACTTTTAAAAAAAACTGACTACTTAATAATGTAAGCCTTCATATATAGGTTAATATAATATAGATACCTCATAGTACCATACGAGCAGACATTGTGTATTCACTAACAAATGACTACTTAGATAGGGTTCAAGATCATGAAATTGGTATTTCTTTGTACTTAGTTTATAGTATTAGTATATTTATTAGTAAATTCTGCCAGACATGGTGGCATATGCCTGTAATCCCAGCACTTGAGAGTCTAAGGCAAGAGGATCGCTATGAATTTGAGGCTAGTCTGGTCTACATAATGAGTTCCAGGCCAGCTTAAAATATATAGCAAGACTCTGTCTCAAAAAAAAAAAGTGATTAAATTTCATTTTTAAACTGTAATACAGATTTATTCTTAAGTAGTTGTATTTTTAATATAAACTGTGTTTTTTTTTTAGATTAAACTGAGTGAAGTTGTTGGCTCAGGAAAAGATGGAAGAATACTTAAAGAAGATATTCTCAACTATTTGGAAAACCAGACAGGAGCCATATTACCTCCTTCACCAAAAGCTGAAGTTATATCACCTCCACCAAAGCCAAAAGACAGGACTGTTCCCATGTCAATATCAAAGCCTCCAGTATTCATAGGCAAAGACAAAACAGAACCTGTAACAGGTAATAAATAATATTAGTAATGTAAGGCAATGATACATGTATTCTCGGGGAAGCTACTTCAGTAGATGAATGTTTATAATATGATGTTTTCAAATCTTACTAATAAAAAGAAAGTTCAAATTCAGCATATATTTTTCTTATGGTGAAATAACAGTTTTTCCAGGAAACACTTCAGTTTATATGTACTGTTAAATTCTGTATTTTAATACATTATCAGACTTATAAATAATCACTGGATGTTTTCTAGGCTTTCAAAAAGCAATGGTCAAGACCATGTCTGCAGCTCTGAAGATACCTCACTTTGGGTATTGTGATGAGCTTGATCTTACTGAACTGCTTAAGCTACGAGAAGAATTAAAACCTATTGCTTTGGCTCGTGGAATTAAACTAACCTTCATGCCTTTTTTCATAAAGGTGAGATTTCATTCATTTCAAACAAAGGTTGAGTAGTACATTTATATCTTTTTCTACAAAGTTGCAATATGTTAACTAGATTTGAATAAAAATATTACTTCTTACCACATCATATAGTTAGAAAAATGTGCAAACCCACTATTTCTTTGTTTCTTTGGGATTTATAAAATTGAAATTTCTGTGCCATGTTTTTATCTGCTTACCTCCTTGAGCTAGGTGGGGACTGTCCTGACAGGTAACCAAAACCTTTAATTCTGAAAGGATCACTAAAAATTCCTGGTTTGTTCTAAAATGAGATTTGGTAATAAATTTGCATATCACAGATGTGTTTTTATTTTCATTCATTAATCAAATTTACACAGAGACTTTGAAACCATTATAAAATAGAATTAGACCATCAGCAGATTTTAAGCAACTTACAGTGTAGCACACATTAATGAGCATGACATAGCAGCTAACATGTGCCAGGCTCTGTAGTAAGCATACTATATATAGTATCTCTTAATTCTCAAAGTAACCCTGACATGTAAATTACTGTCCTCCCTTTCTATTTAGGGAAATTAGAGCTCAAAGAGGTTGAGATATTTGTTAGGATCACATAGCTAACAAATGAAAAGGCAAGTTTCTGGTTTTGGTCTGTTTTATTCAAAAGTGCATAATGATGTCTTCAGTTCCAGTGTGATGCTGCTCCAGCCTTCTTTATTCTGCACTAAGGCTGGTTTTCCATAATCAAATGATTGTATTACTCTTTGATTCTTTTCAATAGTTCACTTTCATTGCCTTTCAGGTAGCTTCCAAACTCCTCAGGGTGACATACAAATATTATTATGTCTGTGCTGCCTATCTCTCTACTCTTCCTTGTCTCAAGCCACTTCCTCTGAAATCACATTAAACTACAGAGTTGCTGGAATACACACTTCTACCTGAAATGCCCCATCCTCTTTTCCACCTGGAATGCACCATCCTTTCTTGATCCACCACCTACACATCCTGAATACCAAATTGTGTTCAGGTATAAACCTCCAGAGGCCTTCTGGGGCTTCACTGTTGGAGTTCAAACTCTTTTGTTTCCCATTTTCACCACTGTTTACTTGTTTGTCACTAGATACTGAACTGCATGAGAAAGAAACCACTCTTCTTTAGCAACCATTCTGAGTGGTGGTAATGTCTCCAAAGGGAAGGCAGACATTTTGACTTGAGACAAGGCAATGGAAACGAATGGGTAACATCAGCCAAATTGTATGTGAATGGGAAAGCAGCTGAGGGTTTCACAGGTGTAGGCAGTGTTGAGTTGGTAAAGACAATGAAAGAGGGTGAGTGGAGCCTGGAGGCTCTGCTGTGTCCACAGAACAGGAAAGAGTTACTTAGAAGTCAAGTAAGTGGTTTCTATTGCTATATACCTTACTACCCCAGGATTTAATGGTTTAAACAAAAGTTTCTTTTGATTCATCTGAGTTTACAGGTGAGCATGGTGCATCTGCTGAGTTTGGCCGAGTTCTCCTGTGCCTGCAGTCAGCTTGCAGGTGGACAAGGGGCTCCTGTGTGGGAAGACCTGAGTGGGTGGACCCCTTTTATCTTCCATGTGTCTCCCTCATCTCCCCAGCCTACTCGCCTAGACATAGTATCACAGCGCTGCAGGGATGAGGAGATGGAACAGAAATGCTCAATGAAGCAAGAACAAACTTGATGGAGCAGAGCCTGGAAGAAAGGGGCTCAATCTTGTGGGCACTGAAGTCAAGCCCTTTTATTGCAAGCAAACAAACTCCATCCATCAGAGTTTGTTTCTGTTTCATTGGCAAAAAAACAGGTCACATGACTGAGCTCAGTGTTTGAGAGGCACTACTAATGGGTGTGAATGCAGGGGTGTGTGTGTGCAAGAATGGGACCATTGATTCACCCTTTCAGACCCAGAGGGAAAGAATTTTCAAGAGGGGAGTAGCTAGCAGTCATATGCTTACAAAAGTTGCATAGGATAGGGATAGTAGTAGGCTAATGGATAGAAATGACAAGTCACAGTGGCCTGGGCCAGAACTGATTGAATGAGATGTTGTTGAGGTGGAAGCTTGGTTGTCATAGGTTGGAAAATGAGTAGAAGCTGAGGAAAAAGAGATGCTGAGAAAACATGGTGAAAGGCAGATGGGGTGTGTGTACTGAAGGTAGTTAAGGTGGCTATTTTTGGACAGAGGAAAGGTTTTACCCTCCCACACATCCTCAAGGAAAAGCTGAGCAGCAGATTTGTAGGCTGATGGGAAGAGCAAGAGATGGGAAGTTAAAAAATGTGTGTGAGAAGGATTGTTGGAGCAAGGCCCTGGCCTTGGGGAAGAATGACATAAAGACCCCATGGCTATGCCCAATGTGGTGGTGCACATCTGTAATCCCAGCACTTGGGAAGCTGAGGCAGAAGAAATGTCTCGAGTTCAAGGCCATCCTGGGCTACATAATGATCAAAGATCAGCCTGGAACTGCACCGCAAGAGGGTCTCAATAAATAAATAAATAAATAAATAAATAAATAAAAGACCCCCATGGGGTCTTAAGTTCGTCTTCTTTTTTTTAAGTTCTTAAAGAGCAAGAGAGCCTCACTATTACTTTGGATCAGGTTTGTCTTACTGACCTTGGTGAGGGCAAATCTATTTACATACTGAATCTCTTATTGCATTTTTCTTCATTATTGCAATTTGAATGAAATAGCTTGAAAATAAAATGTGATGTACTTGTTTTAAAATGACATGAGTTTCAGAACATTTGAAAGTACAATACTACCAAAGTATTTGACTTTGTGGGTTTGAATTCATTCTACCACTTCAGTTATCTGTTTGTGTCTGGATTATTTTAATTAAAGCACAGTATAATAGAACTTTATTGTCCATGATGACTTCCAATTTTATGTTTATCTATTGCCTTACTTTACACCAGCTAGTCATATTGCATACGGGCAAAAACTGATACAGAATATTATGATGTCATATTTCCTTCTTGATCTCTTTTTTTAAAAACCTTAATGTTATATTAATTTTCAAACCAAGAGTGCCATATTGTAATTACATCATTTAAAAATGTGTTTATTTTCAAGAGTACAGATTTGATTTAGAAAAAAAGGAAAAAGAATATTTAGAAAAAAAAAGAATATTCTTTTTTATGTGATATATGGGCACATAGCTTGTATTTCCTTTTATAAAATTTAGATATACTCAAAGAACTGTTTTTATGTGTAACACTTTAGATTAACCTTAGTTATGGCTTTTTACATAAAGAAGATTAAAATTACAATTATCAAGTCAAATGCTTCCTGAAACTCTCAATTCATAAGGACTAAGAAATTTATAGCAAATCTTTTTGTTATATTTGAATTTCATCGAGCTACTTCCTTAACCTATCCTAACTCAACCAATAACTATGAAAACTCTATATATTTGAACTCCTCTATTAACTCTCTAATTCAAAGTTGTTGTTTTTTTCCTGTCAAGACCAGTAACCCACAGACTGAAATAACACAACATAATGAGAGAAAAGACAAGGGAATGGAGGGAGGGAATTCTTGTTAAGAACAATTCTAAGCATTTTTATTTTGCTATCTTTTAAATTTAATGTAAAACATGGCCACCAAATGCAGTATGTGCTTTTGAGTATTAGTTTCTGGGTAGGCAGAGAAACATTTAAGTATCAAGAATATTTTGGGTACAAGTAGGGAAATATGAATTTAGACAAGGAAGGAGTCATCTTAAGAGACAAAAGAAAAAAAGAAGAGATGAGATTAAGGGGGAAGGCAGAATAGAGGAAAGACATATGATTCAGTAAGACTTGGGCTCTAATGTAAATATTGGAACCAGCTCTGACCTTCACTTGGCCAAGGACACCAGGTAGAACACTTGGCCCCTGTAGTCAGTGCATTTTGAAATCCTTATCACCTGTTCTTTCTACACAGGGAAATATTTTTTTCTACTTGTTTGCATTTTGATTTTTTTGCATTTTGTATTTTTGAGCTACTGGTTTGCTTCTCATAGAATATTTAAGAAGCTACATGAAAGTGAAGAAGTTAGCACTGAGATATTTTCTTTGGAACTTTGTTCAGCCTGTATAATTATTTTGAAAATATCCTTGATGTTTACAAACTATCTACTGTATCTTTTTATTTTTTCTTTTTGGGGAATACTGGTGATTGAACCAAAGGAGTAATGAGCTACACCCCCAGCTTTTTTTATTTTGAGATAGGTTCTAGTTAAATTGCCCAGGCTGGCTTTGAACTTGCAATCCTCCTGCCGCAGATACCTGAGTAGCTGGGACTACCATGCCCAGCTATTTTTTATTCTTAAATGACTAGGGTGATCTACTTTACATTGATTGGAGATAACATGGAAATATGTAATATGCCTTAATATATGTAGACTTGAAATTAAAACTCAACATAAATAAGAGCTCTGTCTCTCTCCTTTTATATCTCTCATTGCTTTCAATCTGCTAGTTTTTCAGAGTTAAAAGTGCTAATGTTATATTCTCTTTTTGTTAAAACAGGCTGCTTCTTTGGGATTACTACAGTTTCCAATCCTCAATTCTTCAGTGGATGAAAACTGCCAGACTATAACATACAAGGTTGGCTATGCATTGTAAAAATATTCATTATAAGTAAAAGATTGTACAAATGTGCTTGTAGGTTAGAGAGACTTCTATCATACCTCAAGTAGTGATCCTTTTAAAGGCTAGATTTAAAAGTATAAAATGCTAAATTTGGGGATACACTAAGCCCTGGATTTTACTCCTACTATCACACAAAAAATAAGTATAATTTGTTATTCTTGTTTTTACTAGTTAATAATGATACTATTTCAATTTGTAAATTGCCATAGAAGTCATTTATGATAAACCTACTGCCAAAATCATATTAAATGGGGAAAAACTGAAAGCTTTCCTTCTGAAATCAGGAACAAAACAAAGATATCCACTATCCTATTCAACATAGTCCTCAAAACATTAGCCAAAGCAATCAGACAAGAGAAAGAAATAAAAGGAATACATATATATAGGAAAGGACAAAATATCATTATTTGCAAGACCATCCAAAACAAACTCCATGAAGACTCCTAGAATTACAGTTAATAACAACATTTAGCAATATAGCCGGATAGAAAATCAACACACAGACTTCCCACGACCACGACAGTGACCCACTTAGCCCGCAGGAGAGAGAGGTCCCGGGCGGCCAGGAGCCCTGCTCCGTCCAACCCATGCCATGTCCACCGGTGACCAGACAGAAGGTGAGGACCCTTCGCCACTTGCCACGCCTACAGCAGCGACCAGCTTAGATGCCCTGGTGCCTGCGGCCCCACCCCCACCCCCATGTGCCTCTGGCCTCCTGGCTGTGCCACTACCTGGTTCCACACTACAAAGGCACAGGGACCACCAGACCACTATACTTGGTAAGTTGGAGGGATCATCACCTCTCATCAGAACCTGGACTATCTTCAGGGAAAGGCAGCTGGAACCTGCAGTACAACCTTGCAGAGTTCAACTCTGCAGGAGGACAGGAAGCTCAACTTGGACTTGCAGCCAGAAATCTGCCTGAATCCCACGGGTCTGCAACTGGCTTGCTGAGTGAGACTCACTGATTTATATCTGCACACTGCTGCCCACGTTGTCTATTGTGACAGCAGAGACATACCCTAAAGGAGGCCCTTCATTTTCATTTTTATTTTTTATTTATTTTCAAAATTATTATTATTTTTTTACTCTTATTTTTAATTTTTTTCCTTCTGTTCAAATTTTTATTTTTCTCTTCACTTTTTTCTTTCTTTGCTTTTTCCTTTCTCTCTCTCTCACACTCACTCTCTTGCTGTCCCACATTGTTCTTCATTTCCCGTTTTGTTCCTCTCCTGCCCCTAATTCGGATTTCTTCTTTTTTTTTCTTTTCTACTCTTTTTCCTTCTCTTACATGTGTCCTCTGGCCTCACTGCTAACCTTCCCTTAATATTATACCTATCTATCCCTCCCTCCCTAATTCCTTCTAACTCCCCACCCCGAAGGGTAAACTTGCTATATTGAAGAGTTTATTCACTATAAACATATGTTGGATTTGTCCTCAATTTTTATTTAATTCACACAGTAAAGGTGATAGATTAATAACTACCACAAATTGTCATTTTCTAAGATGTACTTGATGCTATGGTGTTGCTGATTGTATCACTTGGGCTAAGATGCTGTGATTGATCTAATCAGTTGTCCCTGGTATAAAGGAAATGAGACAGCCTCAGAGTCATCAGAGACTCAAAACCTAAAGATCAGCTATATCTGGAAGACACCTCTGAGAAGCAATCATTCCATAAGAGTTCTAAATACAAGCAAAAAAGATACTTAAAATAAGTAATTTTGAAGTATCAACCCAGGAATTAAACCAAGGACAGTACCAAAAACAAAAATGAGAAGAAATTTAAGCATGGCACAGACTCAGACTTCCTCCCCACCAAGGGTAAATTCTGGGGGAAATGAGGTGGAAAAGTCTGATAATCAACCACCTGGACACCCTGAACTGATAGCACAGGAAGTAACAAAACAGATGAATGAGTCCCTAGAAAAATTCAAAACAAAAA
>NW_004624857.1:3012411-3025945 GCF_000247695.1 Heterocephalus glaber | reverse complement strand
TTAAGTGAAATAAATAGGACACACATGTTTAAATACCGAATAGTTTCACTAGTGTGAGAAACTGATAGTGTAAACAAGGGTTAAAATGATTAAAATGAGTAATTGATAATTTGAAATAGGAACAAAGGTCCAAAGATGAAGGATTGAAGGGAGGGAAAGGGGAAAAAAGGGAAAGGAAAAACTGTGAGAAAAGAAAAAAAATGGAAATGAAATCTATGTAAATAGGGAAGGGCAGAGGGGGTGAAGGGTGCACAGGTAATGAGGAAAAAAAAATAAGAACCAAGATATATCATGTACAGGTACAAACACCCAATGATAAATGTAAATGAATTGTATACCTAAAATGTACCAATGAAAGATTTAAAAAAATAAAAAATAAAAATAAATATGTGTTACTATAGGTAAAGAAGCAAATGGATATTATGGAACAGTTGCTAATCTGTGCCACAGATGGTATTTTCTCCATTTTGGGTTAAGAAAGACTGTAGGACATAAAGAAATTTTTTACTGCATTTCCACTCAAGTGCCAACTGAGACACACTGAGGTAAGCCTAATTCTGACTGTATTATACTGCAACAGGAACTTGGAAATATCCAGGAGATCTGTTTCAGTATGGCTGGATCCAAAGGCTTAAAAAAATAAAATCAATCAATCAATCTCTCTCTCTCTCCACCTCCCCTCAGGCTCACCCAACGTGGTAACAAAGATGCTTACCAGATCCCCAGATGTGTTATTCCTCAGAACCCACATTCTCTTTCCAATCAAAATCCCAAGAACAGTTTTGATTGTTCTGGCTTTGTTCAAAAGCCCATCAACTTGTGAAGGAGGATATAATATCCTGATTGCTCACAATGGAATCTTACAGTGACCTTTGGAACCTGGGAGTAAATCAGTCTCATTTAACAACATGGACAAGAATGTGGATCTGTAGAATTTCTGGGCAGATTAAAAAAGAAAAAAGTAATTTATCTCAAGGGGTGGAGGAGGATGTTGGCTAAGATCCTTTAGCAATCATCTTCCCATAGCTCACGTTGAACAGCTCAGGAAATCAAGTGAAAAACCATAGTATCTGCTTTAGTATGACAGAAAGAGAAGACACATTAAAGAAACCAGGAAGGAAAGGCCTGCATCAACCCTCCTCCAACTCCAAGCAATTTAATATGGAGAGAGATGCCTCCTGCTTTGAAGATGGAATTAAATCCACACCTTTGACATGAAAGCTAGTACCAGGCCAACTATGGAGGATGCCTGACAGAGCTCCATAAATCCTACTGCCAGGGCAACACTGCAAATTAAGCCACTGGAACTGCTTCAGCCCAGGCCACTGACCACCACTCACTCCAACCTCAGGCAGCAGAGCAGGGAGCAGGATACCACCTACTTAGGAACAGAGCACAAAAGCCAGTGTGGGGCTCCATCTTGGAGCTCAGTGCAAGCCATGCCACAATGAGAATCAGGACTAGGTGGAAACCAAAGGTCCTGGATGCAGGCCAGGGGTCACAAATGTGGACTTGCCTTAGTTATGCCATCAGGCAGAGTTCTGTGCAAATGGGACAGACTTGAGTTTTTCCCAGGATCACTGCCTTCTCAGAGTGGTCCTAGGGCATATCCACCCCTATCCTGAGACTGTGAAGGTCTCTGCAGCCATGAGACTCAGGTGAGATGAAGCATGGCATCAGTCATGGTGACCAAGGGCTTCAGGAAGAACATCTATTGCTTGGTTCACAGATGGGGCTCATCTCCAGTACCAGAAAAATAAATATGCCCAGGTAGGTTGGATTCAAGTTTTGGCCTATGTCACTGCTAGCTGTGCCGAGGGTAACTTGCAGAACCCTGTAGCTATGAGGTTTGACCCAGCCATCAGACTAAGTGGGTGAGGGACTGCTTTCACTACCCTCAAACTCAAGCAGCATAGTGTAGAGCAAGACCCAAGCACTAAAGGTAGGATAAGGTGGTTGGCTTAGGACTTTATCCTGGAACATATCACACTGGTGAAATCTAACACTGGTCAGATCTTAATGGTCTCTATATGCAGGTCCACCTGTAGGTGGAGGCTCTGGAACAGTCCTGGTGCCAGGGGGAGACATATGGCCCCTATCAATATTTTATTCTAGCCAGCATCAGCTGTGGATACCTGCAACAGTCTTGGGCCATGATTCCACCTCAGATAGCCCATAGCAATGTAGGCCTTGTTCCTTCTCAAAGTTCTGCTTATTTCAGTAGGCTGGACTATGACACAAATTGACTAAATTGGTTGCCACACATGTAGCATAGGATCATGGGGTTGGTAAATCCATGGTGATTCTATCCAGAGCTGGGCACAATTCCACAGTGTCTGACCACAGGTTGGTTTGGGCTTACCCTGGTCCCAGGTAGATACTTATGGGAACAGATTACTGTTTACCCGATCCATTCCAAACAATATACCTTCAGTATATTTGGGGAAAACCTGGGCTTGGATTGTGCTCTAGCACTGAGACAGTGGCAGCATACCAACAGCAGACTCTGGGCAAATCTGGGCATGTGTGCTATCTGGTAGAAACAGTGGATATGACTAGGCTCAGCGAAAATAAGCAGCTGGTTTAGAATTTCTGGAAAGACAGGCACAAACTAGGCTTGATTAGGAAGACTGTAGTAAAGAACTAATCCTGCAGTGCCTAGATATCACAGACCAACAAGCATCAGGGGCTTGAGCAACTTTAAAATAAAATTCTAGAAACTAACCACATAGCAATCAGAGTGGAAGAATTCTTAAAGAATTTAAAATAATTCTCTTAAGGAAACTCAACAAGCTTGAAGAACACAGAGACATGTTTCGATACTCTAGTAGAGTATCTTGAAGAGATGGAAACTTGAAGTGATGGAAACAATTTTTTAAAAATAAAAAAATTTTTTCTAGATAGTCTGTGTAGCCCAGGCTGGCCACAAACTCATGGCAATCCTCCTGCCTCCGCCTCCAGAGTGCTGGGATTACAGGCGTGTGCCACCATGCACAGCTCTAAAGATCAAATTCTTGAGCCAAAAAGTACACTCAGTGAAATTAAAAGCGCAGTAAAAGGTGTCAGTAGGAGGACAAACTAAGCAGAGTAAAGAATAGAAAACTCAAAAAATAGATTATTTGGAAATTCAGTCAGGAGAAAAAAGAATGAAGAAGAATGAAGAAATCTTATGGGAACTTTGGGACAAAACTAAAAAACTGCAAGTATTTGTGTTATTGGAGTTCAAGAGGGACTTGTGAAAGACAGAAGGATAGAAAGCGTATTCAAATAAATAATGGAAAACTTTTCAAACCTAGAAAAGTATAGCCATATCCAGGTACTCCAAAATTAAAATCGCCAGGCAGAATTAACCCAACCAAAAATGGAACAGGGGAAATTTCTAAATAACAGTTCTAAATAACTGCACTCTTGCCAAAGAGAAGAGCAAACTCTTCTCCATGTTTTGAGACTTCCGTTCAGAAAGTTACAGCTACCTGGGAACTTGGCACTCACTCTGCCGCCGCGGTCAGACAAAACCTGAGGAGCTGGCAGGAAACAAAACACCCACTGCCTTTCCCAGCCCCGCCCTCAGGCTTCACCCTGTCACGTGATTCCTGCTGCGTTTCCCCATAGACTTTCAATCTTCTAATAGTTTAACTATTTAGGTTATTAAATGATAACATAGTTCATTGTAAGTGCTAATTATTTTCTTTTTCTATAATTAAATATGTGTGTTATAGGACCAAAAGGTTAGTGTATTTATTTAAAAATTAAAATGTACCTTGACCTTTAGATTTCATACTGATTAACTTTTTTTTTTTTTTTTTTTTTGTACCGGGGACTGAACGCTGGTTCTTGCGCTTGCGCTTGCGCAGCAGGCGGCGAAACCACTGAACTAAATGCCCGGCCCTGATTAACTTTTTTTTTTTTTAAGGGATCTCATTGTGTTCCTCAGGCTGGTTTTAAACTTGCAAATTTAAGTGACCCTCCCACCTCAGCCCCCGTGACTGTGTCTCCAGGTGCCTGCCACTGTGTCTGACTAGTTGCCACTCTTGGCTCATTATCATTTCCCCAGACCTTCGGCTGTATAGACACAAGAGACCACTTTATAAAAGCCATTTATTTTATAGCCTACTGGAAATGATCAGAAATTAGAAGGTCACTAGAAATGGTTTTTCAGCCTTAATTTGGGGAAAGCATGTTGTACTCTAAATAACATTAATGTCATTTAGCAAGCAAAAAACCCCCTAATTTCTCCAGTGATTGGAGTGGTTGCCATAGCTTTTCTCATTATGTAAAGATAGTTATCATATGAAAATAGTATCTAGCTGTAGTAAACAGAATATTGGGCAAACTTCCTGGGGGTAATTTAAACCTAAACTCAGGTGACTAGAATAAAAGATGATCTGGTTGGTCTTCCTTCAAAAGGGAAAGCAACACAAAGGAAACGCAATACCCCCTGCACACCCATTAAGTAATGATATAGAAATGTCAATGGTTTCCTGTACATTGAGTATGGTGGGGGGGGTGCTTCTTTTGGTTTGCTTTTTGGAACAGGACCTTGCTGTGTAGTTTAGGGTGGTTTTGAACTCAGTATGTGTGAGAACCCAGGTTGGCCTCAAACTCATTAGCAATCCTTCTGCCTCAGCCTCCTGAGTGCTGGGATTACAGGCGTGTGCTACCATGCCTGACTGAGGTGTTTTTGACAGCATAACAAATTTAGAAAGATATGCTTCTTTTGCTTTTAGTTTTATGCACTAATTTTAACACTATAAAATGAAAGTGATATTGAATTTAAAACCTTTAACAAAGATAATTCTATGTAAATTACATAATACTTTTTCTTTAAGAATGTTGACCCAATTTTTTAATGCATTTGGGTATATATTTCAAAGAACAACTATAATAATTGTCCTTTTTACATTTCCAAAAATACTAAAGAGAACCTTAATATCTAATAAAGGTGAAAGCTGAAAGGTTTTTTTTTTTAAATTTAGTATGCATTACAATCTGAAAGTAAACATCTTATAGAAGTAATTCCATTCTATTGAAGTTGAAGTGCACTGCATTCATATATCTTTTTTATTTTTCTTCAAGAGATAGGGTCTCTCTATATTGCCTAGGTGGCCTAGTCTTGAACTCCTGGGCTCAAGTGATCTTCCTGCCTTGGCTTCTCAAGTAGCTGGCACTATAAGTACATAGCACCAGGCCCGGCTTTTATCATTATTTCTAATATGCACAAAATGATTAGAGGAACTTGAAAGACCCTAGTTAGCAAGACAGACTCCATATTGCTGCTTGGCCCACCTGCCTGCCCTTTAGATGAACTCAGAAGGAGGAAGCTTAAAAACCTCCTCTCCGTAGAAAGTCTCTTTAGAAATAACAATTAATCAACTATTGTTTTACAAATGTTCTAACAGCAGGACTTTCTGCTTCTGTACCTTTTGCTTACTTTACTAGTTCTATCCCATAGGGGGGCCTAAAAACTGGTGGCCTCAAAGGTGTATAAAACATGTTTGTCTTCCCCCAGTCGAGGCTCGAGTTCGATGCTCGGCTCGGGTCCCGGCCGATAATAAACTCCTGTGTAGATTTAATATCGGTCTCTGGTTGGTTCTTTCTCACTGGATACAACAGAACTAATGCAATAAATAATAAAAGACTGTGCAGATTTTGAAAAATGATACTTTCTCGGTGGCACTTTGTCCTGCTCCGTCCAACCAACATTTGAACCAACAGGGCACTTCTAATCTTGGGCCAGAAACACAATGGGATGAAGGCCAGGTTCTCCTGCAGGGTGTGAAGTGTGTGAAACCTTTGGTTTGCAGAGCTGTGAGCATAGTGGTAAATCACCATGTCAGTGCTGAGCATTTGATATTTAATTTTTAAATTGTGGGTCATTTTGCATTTTGTAGTTTTCCTTGCAGTTTCCGTTAGATTATTTATACCTATCGTTAATTTAATCCATTTGCCTACATTAGTCCAGTTTGAACTCTAGTTGTACCTTTTGCAACAAAGTACATTGCTAGAGTGTCCCCTAACCCATACTGGGGATTGAACCTTTACACTATGCTCCCCCCGCCCACACGCACACTTTCACTTTTTACTTTGGGTCAGGGTTTCCTAAGTCACTAAGTTGCCCAGGCTGAGCTCTAACTTTGCTATCATTCTCCCTTAATCTCTTAGAGTGCTGGGATTGGAGGCATTTGCCACCATGCTCTGCTCTAAATCACTAGGTTTTTATAGCTAACTGCACTCGCAGTTTTTGTACAGATTTAGTAATCTTAGCCTTTTTGGACTTTGCTTTCATCACATTTTTAGAGCAATTGTGAAAGTTTCTTGCTGCAAACTTCAAGTTAAACGGCTTTTCCTAAGTTCAACACAGTCTCACTTCTCCTCTGGGGGCACAGACAGCTCGGGTCATATGTACTGCTTGTTGGAGAAGACTGCCTTCTCCTCAGCCCAGTAAGAGTGTGAATCCCTTTCTCCCAACTTTCCCCCTACAAAACCTAAATTCTTGATCTGCACCTGTTCTCATTTCTTCTCTCCTAGCTCTTATTAAGGCCCACAACAGCTGTTCTCCATGCTTTGCATTGTAACATTCCTCATGGTATTCAGTAAAAGCCTGATATAGTTGACCTCTTTATAACAGAGCTGCATTTATTCTTGTCATGCTTCAGTTGTTTTTGTGGCTGTTCTCTGAACTGCTTCCAAATTCTCCTGCTTGGTTTTTAGCAAGCTGAAGCCTAGAGCACAGAGCTTCACAAGGGTCTGGCTAGCATGTGAATTTTCTTGTGGTTAAAAGCTTTTATGCTCAGTGCTGGGACTGCTTCCTAATGAGTTCATTGTCATTTTCATTTTCAGAACTTGCAAACATCCAGTGATACATACTACTTTAGTGTTTGCTTCATGGTAATGCCTCTGAACAAAAAAGAGCCTGTGGTTATTTTGATGGGATAGTGTCTTAGTTACTTTTCTTGTTGCTGAGACAAAATAGCAGACACCTACAAGTTAAGAGAAGAAAGGTTTATTTCAGCTCGAAGTTTGTAGAAGTTTTATTCCATAGTACACTGGTTCCTAGGCAGGACAGCATGGCAGAGGGGTATCACAGAGGAAAAACAGTCCATAGTGTGGCAGACAAAAGGCAGCAAACAGGAAGTAGCTGCAGCAAGCCTGCCTGCCCTTTCTCCCTTTATATTTCATCCAGGACATAAGCCTATTGATTGGGGTCACCTACACCTGGTGGGGGGGGGGCTTCCATTATCCACACCCAGAACTCTGCTAAACCCATTTAGTCACACACCCTTAAATCCCAGTATCACACACACTAGAGGCTCTGAAAAGCCTCACCAGTGTGCACATAAGACTAGATACAACCTACAACAGATAACAATGATAATATGAACCGTGGGGCCAGGGATTTAGCTCAGTGGCATTGTGCCTGCCTTGCAAGCACAAGGTCCTGAGTTCAATCACCAGGGCACCAAAACAAACAAACAATAATACAAACTGTGTCAATTTGTGCATATGTGGTTCAAAGTTGACCTAGGCCATCTGAGAAGATGTCTCTGAACCATTTGGTATCCTTGAGATGCTAAAAAGTTGACAAAGATTGCCTAGAGCTCAGGGTGGAGATGTGTGCAGAGAGAACTAGTGAGGAAGTATTTTTATGAGAGATGTTGCCAAATACTCTAGCCACACCTGTGATTCAGATGAATCATAGAGAAAGTGGGGAAGGATTGCAAGAAATTAAAGATCACCCATTCAAGGAGTTTGACAGAGGAGCAAGACAGGAAATTCATTCACATAGTGCCAGGAAGAGGTAGCAATGTGAAAAAAGTGTGTTCTGAGCCTTCTTTTAGACAATGAGAAACTAGTTATTAAAGAAGCGAGTTTTTGTTTTTGTTTTTTGCTATAGGGACTATTTTTAAAAATAAGAACAATTCAAGGGGCCATGGGTTTAGCTCAGTGGTGCTGCCACCTGTCTCGCAAGCGCAAGGTCCTGAGTTAAAAAAAAAAAAAAAAAAGAACAATTCTGTCTATATTTTTATCAGTTAGGGCATCACATCCAATAGAATTTTCTCTGATGATGGAAATATTCTATACCCGTTTTGTCCTGTGTGGCATCCACTAGCAATATATGGCTATTTAAATTTTAAGCATTTCAAATTAAATTAAAATTCAGCTTCTCAGTTGGCTAACCACATTTCAGTTGCTCAAGATCCACACTGATTAGTTAAAATTTGTGCTTGGACAGCTAGACATTGGACAGCTCCAAGTTAAAGTATTCCTAACTAGACTACCAGATTAACTCCAAGTATCAGTGTGTTAAAACTATAGAAGTGTATTGTGCAATGGTGTCACACCCAAACCAAACAGTGCTGTCAGGGACACTGCTCCACCTAATGATTGGAAACACTGATGCCTCCACTGCGTGTGGCTCCAACTTCAACATGCAGCCTTCAAGGTTGCTGTGGAGAAGATAGTGTGGAGGATCTCTTGGGAAGTATGATACAGTAGCTAACTGTTATGTCCACTTGAGTAAAGAATGCCCAACTGATTGGGTTAGCATAATCCTGGCTGTGACTGGATGGATTTACTGAAGATGGAAGACCTAGCATGGGTATGAGTGAGATTACTGTAGCCTGAAGGGAATAAAAAGGGAAACAAAAAGGAAATCTCCCCTCAGTTTCTTTGGAGGAGCTCCAGTCTTTGGCTTCCCTTGGACATCTGTGTCCTGGTTTCCAGTGCAGACCCTTCAGCTTCCTAATACAGACTCACAGTACTCTACAGTGAGCTCCAGGTTGACCTCTGACTGGATCCTTCAGCTCTCCAGTGTGCAGGCAGCCCTTTCGCACTCTTCTACACCTGACTCTGTAGAGGGCCATTGGAAGCCTACCTAGTAAATCCATATTTTATATACAAATCTGCATATACATACATATATATATATATATAAACTGTTTCTCTGGTGAGCACTGACTGATAAAGTAGGAATTATGGGCCACCTCTGGTAATGGCTTACATTTCATATATCCACCTATGTACCCATGTTCTCATGGCTAGAAATAAATTACATATCTTTACTAACTGTAAGGTAGACAACTATGTGTCCAGAAAGAAAAAGAAAAAGTTATGGACACATAACATGACCCTGTCAAGGTGAAATTCTGGAATCAGTCAATAGTTCCTCCATGAAGAACTAGAAGTGAACCTTATGTAGTGTAGTAAGGAAATAACTCTGGTGTAGTTCTGAATGTGAGGAAGAGCTTGAAGTATCAAAATGGGGCAATAGGGTTAAGCAAGGAGCAGGAACCAGAAAGGAGATATGGAATTAATAAAGAGAATAGGAAATTTGGTTTTGTGATGGAAAACCACTTTTTCCAAAGAAAGAGAAACAAAGGAAAAGTGTAAGAATAGAGATGTTGAGATAAAAAGAGAAATAAAGGATTCTTAGGTTGAATCATCCTGTTTACATGATAAGATGCTTATGAAAGGGCTGAGGATATGTGTAGTAGGTGTTTAAAATTATAGAAAAGCCTTGGATAGGTACTACTATAAAAAGTGGCTGAAGCAGGCCGGGGATTTAGTTCAGTGACACCATGCCTGCCTCACAAGCACAAGGTTCTGAGTTCAATTCCTGGTACCAAAAAACAAAAAGAAACAAACAAAAAATGGCTGAACTATTCATACTAGAATTTGTAAGGGATTTGATTAAATTAACCTGGTAAACTTACTAAAATAAGGATAAAATAAGATTCACATGAATGTAATTAAAAATGAAAAAGGTGAAATCACAATGGACACCACGAAAATGCAGAAGATTGTTAGTAACTACTGAGAAAATTTGTAGTCCAACAAATTGGAATATCTTGAAGAAATGGACAGATTCCCACACATATGAATTTCCAAAACTGAACCAAGAGGACATAAAAAGTCTGAGCAATGTAAGCACTAGCAATGAAATTGAGGGAGTAATGAAAAACCTACCAAGTAAGAAAAGCCTAGGACATGATGGATTCAGTGTTGAATTCTACAGTATTTTCATGAAGTTGTAACACCAATACTTCTCAAACTCTTTAATGAAATCAAAAGGGAAGAAGTATTTCCAAACTCATTCCAGGAAGCAGGCATCAGTCTGATTCCATAAGCAGACAAAGACCCAATTAAAAAAGAAAACTACAGGCTAATCTCTTTAATGAATTTACACACAAAAATCTTCAATAAGATATTGGCAGATATCACCAAATCAAACAATGACAATGCTGTCGAGGCCACAGGGAAAAGTGAACCATTCTACACTGTTGGTGGGAATATAAGCTAGTACAACCACTATAGAAATGCATCTTTAGTTGATGAGAAAAATGTGAAATCTTCTATTTTACACCTTTCTTCTTTCTTCTCTTTAAGAAGAGAGAATAAACAAACTGGGTGTGGTGGCACATGCCTGTAAACCCAGTAGGGTGGGAGGCTGAGGGAGGAGGATTGCAAGTCTGAACCCAAACCAGACAATTTAGCAACTTATCAAAACCCTGTCTCAAAATAAAAAAAATTTTTTTCTTTTTCTTTTATTGGTGCATTTTAGGTATACAATACATTTACATTTATCATTGGGTACTTGTACCTTGTACCTGATGCATCTTGGTTCTCATTTTTTCCCCATGCCCTGTCCTCCCTTCACCCCCTCCACCCTTCCCTATTTACATAGATTACGTTTCCTTTTTTTTTTCTTTTCTCATAATTTTTAGTTTCCCTTCTTCCCTTTCCCCTTCCCCTCCCACCACCCACAAAATAAAAAAATTTTAAAGGGCTGGGCATATAGCTCAGTTTAAAGTCTTTTGGCTTAATCCCCAGTGCTGAAAAAAAATTCCAGACTGTCATATGTACCTGTGAGTTAGAGAAACCTTACATTCTGTTCTTCTAAGTTTGGCACACTGGAGTTGTTGCAGGGAAATGACCTATATTATTTGCCCTATTCATTGTGTATATTTTTAAGGTATATTTGTTAACACAAAAACATTTGAAAGCTTCTCAAAATCATCATCTTCTCAATAAACTTCCAAGGTTGTTTGTTGGTGTGTGGAAAAAAGAAATCAGTATAGTCTTCAAAAAACTAAAAATAGAAATTCCATTCAATCTAGCTATTTCCCTACTAGGTATCCTCTAGAAAGAGTTACAGACATCATATTACATATCAATGACTGGGATCTCATCTTATTAAAAAGCTTCTGCACAGCAAGAGAAATCACCAACAGAGTGAAGAGAAACCCACAATGTGGGAAAAAATTTTTACCAGCTGTTTCTCTGACAAAGGACTACTATCTAGAATATATAAACAACTTTAAAAAATCAGATGCCCCAAATTTAAAGACCCAATCCAAAAATTGGCATCTGAAATGAACAGACATTTCTCAGACAAAGAAGTAGAAGCAGTAAATAAACATATGAAAAAATGTCCAACATCACTGGTAATTCAAGAGATGCAAATGAAAATGATGCTGAGATTCCACCTCACACCAGAAAGGATGGCTCTTATCAAGAAATCAACCGATAACAAAGGCCGGTGGGGTTGTGGGAAAAAAGGAACCCTTTTCCACTGTTGGTAGAAGTGTAGACTGGTACAACCACTGTGGAAATCAATGTGGAGATTCCTCAAAAAACTAGGATTAGAGGTCCCATTAAACCTAGATATTCCCCTGCTGGATATCTTCCCCCAAAGAATTAAAAGAATCATACCACAGTGATATATGGCCACCCTTGTTCATAGCAACACTGTTTGTAATAGCTAAAACTCATAAACAGCCCAATTGCCCATCAACTGGAGACTGGATAAAGAGGATGTAGGGTTTTTTTTTAATACAATGGAGTACTACTCAGCTATAAAGAATGATAAACTAGAGACATTTATAGCTGAATGGATGGACCTTGAGACCATACTCTTCAGTGAAATAAATAGGACACACATGTGTAAACCCTGAATAGATTCTTTGGTGTGAGAAACTGAAACTGTAAATGAAAACCAAATGTATAATAGACATTATAAAATAGGAAGAAAAGGTTCAAGGGGAAGGGGAACTAGAGAGAGGGGGTGGAGGGGAAAGAAAGAAAGGAAAGAAAAAAATGAGAAAAGAAGGAAAAAATGGAAACAAAGCTTATGTAAATAGGGAGGGCTGGAAGGGTGGCAGGGAGGGAAGGGGAGTGGGAAAAACAAGAACCAAGATATATCATGCACAGGTACAAATTCCCAATGATTACTGCAATCATAATGAATACCTAAAATGTACCAATTAACTTAATGAATAAAAAAAAGACATCATACTACTGTGATACATGTATGCCAATGGTTATAGCAGCAAAATTTACCATAGCTAGATTTTGGAAATGCCCTATATCTACTTCAACAGACGAATGAATAAAGAAAATGTGATATTTACACAAAATAAAACACAACTCTTGCCAAAAGAAGGATAAATTTGTAGGAAAATGAATGCAACTTGAAAACATAGTGATATAAATCAGACACACATGCTTAAATACCTTATGATTTCTCTCCTATGAGAAATCCAAAGTCTAAATAAAAAGCAAAATATGTATTTTTCTTTCCAGTACCAGGGATTGAACTCAGGACCTTGCGCTTGCCAAGGCAGGTGTGGAGCCACTGAGCTACATCCGCAGCCCAAGAACAAAATAAACAATGCATAAAAGGATGCAGGAAGATGGATTTTCTGTAAATGGAAAGGGAACCAAGAGATGGAAGGAAGGAAGGAAAGAGAGTTGAAAGGGACTAAAAAAGAATGAAGATGTGTCATGTACACGTACCAAATATCCACAATGAAAGTAGTCATTACTTACTGCAAATATGTACTACTAAATAAAATTTTAAAAAATTAAACAGCCTATTCTCATAGAATATATATCTTCATTTTCACTCCTTTTTTCCATTAATTTTATTGGTACATTTTAGGTATACAATATGCTGGCATTCATTATCAGGAGTTTGTACCTTTTACATAATATATCTTGATTCTTATATTTTTCCCTATTCCCCTGCCTTCGGTTAAACCACTCCACCCCTTCTTATTTACAAAGACTTGTTTCCGTTTTTTCTTTTCTTGTATTTATTCCTTTCCCTTCTTTCCTCTTCCCCACCCCTCCCACTTCCCCATTCCCTTTGGACTTTTTCTTCCTATTTCACATAATCTATTATACACTTTGATGCTTATTTACACTTTCAGTTTCTCACACCAGAGAAACTATTTGGGATTTACACATGTGTGACCTATTTATTTCACATAAGACTATAGCCTTAATGTGGATCCATTTAGCTATAAATGTCTCTGCTTTCTCATTCTTTATGCCTGAGTAGTATTCCATTTTTTTTGTTGTTAAATTCTTTTATTGGTACATTTTAGGTATACAACACAATTACATTTCTCAATGGGAACTTGTACTTTTATATGATGCATCTTGGTTCTTATTTTTTCCCCATTCCTAGCCCTCCCTTCACCCCCTCCACTCTTCTCTACTTACAAAGACTTTGTTTCCATTTTTTCCATTT
>NW_004624857.1:2928666-3002273 GCF_000247695.1 Heterocephalus glaber | reverse complement strand
CTTTCAATGGAGTTTTTAATCTCCTGGAAATCTATTTGCATCTGTTTTATGGATTCCATTTGTTTCCTATGCTGGGATTCCATCATGTTCCTCAGCTCCTCTGGTGTTTTTTTTTTAATCTGTGTCTGCTGTAGAGTTATTAATCATGTCTTTAACTATGGACCCAATCTCTGTTGTTATCTGAGAAATTATTTCTAATTTCATTTTTTCCAGATCCTCTTTCATTGCCAGTTTAGGGAGTCCAGGTGGTTGAAGATCAGATTGTTCTATCTTGTTGCCCCTGGGGGTTGCCTTAGGTGTTCTGTACATCTGGTTTTGAGTCTTGTTTACGTCTTCTCATTTCAACAAATGCAGTCTGCTGCACCTTTATTGAGGACATTTTTACTCACCTAGTGGGCTCCAATTCTCAGCAAGCTTCAGAGTGGGTTCTCTCTGCTGCTCACCACCTCACCAATTCCTGGGTTCAGAATGATTGCCTCCTGGATCCCTGTTCTGTGCTGTTGTCCAGGCAGGGTTCTGGCTGTGGCCTGCATACACTTAGGATGGCATTCTGGCTAGCCTTTGGCTGGGGCCTGCCCACCTGCTTAGCTGTTGTCTGGGTGGGGCCCTGGCTGGGACCTGCACACACCTGCACTGCTCTGGTCCATGGGGGCTCTTCACTGGGATGTACACATGCTTACAGATGGTATCTGGGCAGGTCTCTGGTTGTTGCCTGCATGCTTGTGCAGCTGTTTTCTAGGTGGGCCTTTTCCTGGGGCCTGGGTCCATGCCGCTTGTGTCTGGGTGTGGCCCTGGCTGGGACCTCGGTGCCTGCACTGCTCTAGTCCATGGGGCCTTCTCACTGGGATCTGAGTGCATTTATCGATGGTATCTGAGCAGGCCTCTGGCTGTTCTTATTTTCTCTTGATAAATATCCCCATGGCTGTAGAATTAAGCTTTGAAATTCTAGCCCAGTCTTTTGTCTTTCACAAGTACCATTGACTCTAAAAGTGAAATGTTAAAGCTAAGGAGATTAAAATGCATCCATTTTAAGAAAGATCAAGTGAATAAAGAATGCTGGTGGTAGTAATCCAATTAAACATCAGTTAAGTTTTCAATGCTACATGAAGTTTGAGAGTGAAATTACTTCTCATTAATGATGATTTGGGAAGGAAATACAAATATTCTCTGTTATAAAAATTGTAAAATCTCGAATCTCAACAAATAGCCACACATTTAGTAGTATCTTCTGAATCTGCCTCCACTCCCTATACCACAACCCACTCAGTTCCCTCCATACCTATGTCCTTAAAGAACCTGTAAAGAACATTCATAATTTGAGATAGGGTGGGGAGGCAATGTCTTCATATAGCTATTATTTTCTTTATTAAATTTATTTTTAACTAGTACATAAAAACATAAAAATTATACATAAAATGGGGTTACATGACATTTTGATATATGTGAATATTGTGTAATGTTTAACTCTGGTTAAGCATATCTATCTTCTTTAATGTTTATCCTTTCTTTATAGTAAAATCTTTCAAAATCTTTCAAAAATCTTTGAAATCTTTCCTTTCTTCTAGCTTTTTACAATTTCTGAAATGGTTTATTCTTTTGATGAGTATACATTATATTAAGCATAGAATTTCCTTAAAAATTAATAAATCTGAGTTTCACTATTAGAACATTGTTATGGAGAGGGAAGTATCTAGCTGTTTTGACTTTTTACATTTATCCAAGTTCCAAGTAGATTCTCATATTTAGGTTCTTCTGTGTTATTTCTGTCCAAGTTGTGATCACTGTCTTATGAATTGCATAGCATTGAAAAGCTTACTGCAGCCATACAAAATGTGTTTGCCTTGCTTCCCCTTTATGTAGTCAACAAGATTTTGATATTCAATGTAGTTCCCTCCTCCCACCACAAAAACAATTGCCTCTTGGAATGGATTTTTGTTTCTAGGAACTGAGCTGTCATTGTCCCGCAGCATTTTGGGATCAAAATATCAATAGTCATCAGTTTCAGGGTATGACTTCATCTCCATGAGATTGTCTAAAATATGAGTAACAGGAAAATTTTGCTGTTCCAACACGAGGTTCTTCACTCCTTCCATCACAAACTGTAATTCTGTATTCATGACTCATAATAAGAGACCCATTGGTTTAATGGTGGTGTTACCTTAGCTGGTAGGAACTGAGGCCATCTTGGCAAAAGCCTTCTATTGTTTGATATATGTAAAGGGTTAAGCTTACATCCTGCATCTGTTAAAGCTTTTTTATATTGCTCCAAATCAGCCTCAGAAGGTGCTTGCTGTGTGCTTATGATGTGTGCTTAGATAAGAAACAGCCTCATTTTATCTTCCAGAGTTCCTGCATCAGGATCTGATACTATATCTAGAAGAGACTTATCCAGAGTAGTTTTGCTCATTATCTTTTCTTCATATTCAAAATATACATCCAGCTTCCTTGCCTTTATATGTTCTAAAACGGCAGTGACAACATTTGTATGGAGATCAATAAGTCTGTTTTTTTCAAGAAGTTCTGGCAAAGAACTCACAGCTGATGTTAACTTAGCAGTATTGTCAGAAAGAATACTTATGGCTCCTTCATCTTCCCCTTCCAGCTCCATAATGCTTTTAAGTCGTTTGATCTCATCTTCTTGTGCTCTATAATATTCCAATTCTTCCTGCACTGATTCTGCAACTTCTGGGAATGGACTTCCTTCATGTTTCTGCCAAAATTTATCAACTGGAGTTAAATCATAAGACTTCTTGTTTTTTCTCTTTGGTCTAGCACCAGCTGGAGAGTTTTCCACTCCCAAAGATTCTTCCAAATTTACTCTGTTTAAGTGGAAATCCAGTACATCATGCAGCAATGCTTGATATGTCCAAGTATGGTGTAAAGGAGTTGCCAAATCTATGTTTCTGTCAACGAGGACTAGTAAAGGCTTTTGGAAGCTGAAGTGGCCGGCTCCCAGTGTATCACCTGTAAAAAGACTATTTCTTGTATCTCTTAGGTTTTCCCGAAGTTTCTTATCAGTTTCACTGCCACCATTTCTGCTGCAGTTCCTCTTGAACATCTGATGATAGGAACAGCACCCAGTGTAATGGAAAAGCAGAAGAGGCTGTCAACAATAGTGTCCATAACTGTTTCCATTTCTGGGTCTGTGATATCTGGTCTATTAATGGCACAATATAAAACGAGGTTCTTATTTTGGTTACATAATGCAAACATATCATCCTCCAAAGCAATAAAATTGAGATACTGATCAAAAACCTTTGTTACTGCACTAGCTGCTAATGCTGCATTTGCAATATCTTCCAATTTACTTCTTAAAATAGCAGAAATAAAATTTAAATAATATGATTCATACAGCTGATTACAAAGATCCTGGCACATTTGATCAACATTTTCTTCAGTTGGCATTACAAAGTACACTGCAGGAACATCTGGAATAGGGTCTTGATCAGAGTGCAAAAGCAGATACAGAGTGATTCCCATATCGCTCAGTTCCTTCACAGATAGCAGAGGAGAGATTACATCTTGACCAAATCTTCTATACTAGTTCTCCCGTGCTGTTTTTAACATGAGGTACATTGAAATTAAACATATGCTTCAAAGTAACTGTCTGCCTCTCCCGAATACTAGCTGCCACCGCCTTCCTGCCTCCCACCATCCACCTCTTCTAGTTTTTTGAAATGTACTCTAAGTTATTAATATTGATGGTCACTCTACTGCATAATAGCAAACTAGAATTACTTCCTGCCATCTAACTATAACTTAGTACCCCTTGATCAAACTTTCTTCATCCATTTTCTCTGCCCAGCCTCTGGTAACTACTACTCTACTCAAAATTTCTGAGAATTTACAATTTTGGAATTCACAAATCAGCAAGATAATGTAATTGACTTTCTGTGCCTGATTTATTTCACTTAACATAATTAGCTCCAGTTCCATCCATGTTGTTGCAAATGACATATTTCATTCTTTTTTATGTCTAAATAGTATTCCACTGTGTATATTATCATATTTCCTTTGTCCATTTATCAGTTGATAGAACTTAGTTTGCTGTAATTTCTCAGATATTTTGAATAGTGCTGCAATGAACAGGGACGTCCCAGGGTCTCTTCAACATATTTTTTATTCCCATTACTACCCCTCCCTTTCTTCCCCCTCCCCAGCTCCCTTTCTCCACCTTTAAAAATCTTTTACTTTTCTGTTGTTTCTTTATTTTATTTATTTATTTATTTATTTATTTATTTATTTATTTATTTATTTTTGGTACTGGGGATCGAACTAGGGTCCTTGCGCTTGAGCCTGTGCAGCAGGTGGCAAAACCACTGAGCTAAATCCCCGGCCCTATTGTTTTTTATTTAGAAGTGCTTATATAAGAGAAAATATGACATTTAACTTAGATGGACTCATTTCACTTGACGTGATAGTCTCCAGTTCCATTCATTTTCCTGCAAATGACATGATTTCATTCTTCCTTAAATATTCCATTGTGTATATGTAGTACTACATTTTCTTTATCCACTCGTCTTTTGGTGGGCATCTAGGCTGTTTTCATAGCTTAGCTATTGTGAATTGCACTGTTATAAACAGGGGTATTCATGTATTCCCATAGCAGTGGTGGCAAAGCTATAGCACATGTGTTGTTTTTCTTTTAAGACAAAAGATGTTAATGTATGAGTTGTTTTTTCTAAACTAAAACCTGAACTTCAGGTTTAATTGCAGTGTTGGCACTCTACAATAATTAAGCAGATTTTGGCTTGCAGTTTGGGCATTCATCTCTAAAATGTTTACCATCACTGCTCTATAGTATGCTTAGTATAGCTGAATTGAATGGCAT
Source organism: Heterocephalus glaber (assembly GCF_000247695.1). The sequence goes on along the minus strand of NW_004624857.1, from coordinate 2,997,442 downwards.
ACCTATTACTAGTTTTTTGGAAAAATCTTCATACTTATTTCCATAGCGGTTGCACTAGTTTCGATTTCTCCTAATAGTGTATGAGGATTCTTTTCTTTTTTTTCTTCATTCTCACCAGCTTTCACTTTTTTATTTTTATTTTTATTTTTTTTGGTACAGGGATCAAACTCAGGACCTTGCACTTGCGAGGCAGGCAGTAGCACCACTGAGCTAAATCCGGGCCCTTGTTTTTTCTATTTTTAGTGATAGACATTCTGACTGGGGTGAGAAGGAATTTCAGTGTTGTTTTGATTTGCATTTCCTTAATGGCTAAATATGTTGAAAATTTTGTCATACTTACTGGCCATTTGTCCTCCTTTTTTTTTTTTTGAGAATTCTCTGCTTAATTCATTTGCCCATTTATTGATTGGGCTATTTTTTTGTTATTTTCTTTTGTGTGTGCGTTCTTTATATATTCTAGATAGTAATCTTCTATAAGAAAAGTAGCTAACATTGGACAGGGGATCTAGCTCAGTGGTTCTGCCGCCTGCCTTGCAAGCGCAAGTTCCCGAGTTTGATCCCTGGTACCGGAAAAAAAAAAAAAAAGAAAAGTAGCTAACAAAGGTTTTCTCTCATTTTGTAGGTTGTCTCTTCACTTTGATTGTTTCCTTTGCTCTGCAAAAGGGTTTTTAAAATTTTATTGTAGTCCCATTTGTTGATTTTTCCTGTGCTACTGGAGTCCTATACAGAAAGACTTTGCCTGTGCCTATAGTTTCAAGTGTTTCCCCTGTGCTTTTTTTAGAAGTTTTAAAGTTTCCAGGCTTTAATTCATTTTATTTGATTTTAGTACAGGAGGAGAGATAAGGATCTAGGTACGATTTTCTGCATATATATCCAGTTTTCCTAGCCTCGTTTGTTAAAGACTGTCTTTTCTCCAGCATATATTTTCAGTCTCTCTGTTAAAAAAAAAAAGAAGAAGAAGAAGAATCAAATGGCTGTAGATATTTGGGTGTGTTTCTGTATATTCTATTCTATTTCATTGGTTTACATGTCTGTCTCTGTGCCAAAACCGTGTTGTTTTTGTCACTATGGATTTGTAGTATAATTTGATATCAAGTATTGTGATGTCTTCCGCATTGCTCTTTTTGCTAGAACTGCTTTGGCTACTATAGGTCTTTTGTGTTTCTATATGACTGTTAGGATTGTTTATTTCTAGTTCTGTGAAGAATATTATTGATATTTGATGAGATCACATTGAATCTGAAGATTGCTTTCAGGTGACCATTTTAACACTATCAGTTCTGCTGAGTCTTCCCATTTTCTTTTTTTCTTTTTTTAAAAATTAATTTTATTGAAGCTCTTAACATATAATGATCACATTCATACAGGGAATAATATGTTAATTCATTTTTCCCTCATTCCCCTCCCTTCCCTTCAATACTTCTTCCCCTCTCCCATTATAACACTTTATTTCTATTGTTTTTCTTCCATTCTTTTTAATCCCTATTCTCTCCCTTCCCTTGCCTCTATCCCCTCCCTTGTTGCTCTTCTCATTTGGACATTTTCTTCCTACTTCCCAATGTCTATCATCCATTTTAGTCGTTGTTTACCTTATTTCGTTTCTCATACAATAGAAACAATGCAATATTTAAACGTGTCTCCAATTTATTCCACTTAAAATTATGTTCTCAAGATGCATCCATTTACCTAAAAATGTCCTAAGTTTATCTTTCATGGAAATGCAGTACTCCATTGTATACAAAACCCCCCACGTTTTCTTTATCCATTCATCTATTGGTAGGTATCTGGGCTCTTTACAAGATTTAGCTATTACAAACTGTACTTCTATAAACATGACTATCCATATATCACTGTGGTATAATGCTTTTAACACTTTTAGGGAGATATCTGGAAGGGGAATAGCTGGGTAAAATGGAACGTCTAGTTTTAGTTTTTTGAAGAATCTCCATAATGATTTCCATATTGCTTATACCAATTCCTCACTGTTGGTGGGGAAGGGTTCCTTTATCTCCATAGTCTTGCCAGCATTTGTTATTGGTCTATTTCTTGATGGTAGCCATTCCTTCTGTAGTGAGATGGAATCTCAGTGTTGTTTTAATTTGCATTTCTCAAATGACCAGTGATGTCGGACATTTTTTCATATATTTAGTTGCCATTTCTACTTCTTCACCTGACAGATATCTATTCATTTCCGATGTCCATTTGTGGATTAGGTCTTTAAATTTTGGAGGTTCTGATTTTTTTTGAATTCTTTATATATTCTAGACATTAGTCCTTTGTATGAGGAATAGCTCCATTCTGTGGGTTGTTTCTTCACTCTGTTGATGGTTTATTTTGTTGTGTGAAACCTTTTTAATATGGTGTGAACCCAGTTGTTGATTCTTTGTAATAATTCCTGTGCAATCCACTTTGTTCATAAAGTCTTTGCCTATACCTGTCTTCAAGAGTTTTACCTGTTTTACTTTCCACAGATTAATTGTTTCTGCTTTAATATTTAGATCTTCGATCCATTTCAAGTTTAGTTTAGTGCATAGTGAGAGATATCGATCTAGTCTTAATCTTCTGCATGTGTAAAGCCAGTTTTCCAAGCACAGTTTATTAAAGAGGCTATCTTTCTTCAGGTGAAGGTGTTTGGCCCTTTTGGCAAAGAAGGTCCTGAGTGTGTCTGGAGCTGTTTCTGCATCTTTTATTCTGTTCCATTGTTCCTCAGGTCTGTTTGTTTGTTTGTTTGTTTTTGTTTTTTGCCAGTACTATTTTGTTTTTATTAGGTAGTTTGTAGTATAATTCAAGTCAGGGATTGTGATGCCCTCTGCCTTGCCTTTGTTGCCCAGAATTGCTTTTGCTATAGAGGTCTCTTCTGGTTCCAAATGAATTTTAGGATTATTTTCTCTAATTCAGTGAGATATGCTAGTGTTATTTTGATTGGGATTGCATTAAATCTTTGTAAGAGTTTGTTGTTGTTGTTGTTGTTGTTGTTGTTGTTTTGCACTGGAGATCGAACTCGGGACCTTGCACTTGCAAGGCAGATGGCAGAACCACTGAGCTAAATCCCTGGCTGCTCTTGTTTTTCAATCAGGGATCGAACTCAGGACCTCACACTTGCCACGCAGGTGCTGTGCCCCTTAGCTATATATCATTGGACTCCATAACAGTTTTGAAAGTATGGCCATTTTCAATATATTGGTTCTATCTACACAAGAACAAGGGCTATCTTTTGATCTTCTGATATCATCTTCAATCTCTTTTTTCAGAGTACTATAGTTTTGAATGTAAATTTTTTTCTTTCTTCATTAGAATGATTCCTAAGTATTTCATTTTTCTTGATGCTATTGAGAAAGGTGTTACCTAATTTCTTTCTCAGACAGTTTGTTATTCATGTACAGGAATGCTATTGATTTTTGAGTGTTGAGTTTGTAATCTGCTATGCTTCTGAATATGGTTATTAAGTATAGGAGTCTTTTGGTGGAGTTTTTGGGGCCTTTTATGTAGAGTATCATATCATCAGCAAATAATGATAATTTAACTTCTTCCTTTCCTGTCCGTATTCCTTTTATTTCTTTCTCTTGTCTAATTGATCTGGCTAATGTTTCCAGAACTATATTGAATATGAGTGGTGATAGTGGGCATTCTTGTCTTGTTCCTAATTTTAGAGTGAAAGCATTCAGGGTTTTTTGCCATTTAGTATGATTTTGGCTGTTGATTTGTCATAGATAGCTTTTATAAGATTGAGATAATGGCCATTTATTCAAATTTCTTGTAGGGTTTTTATCATGAATGGGCATTGGACTTTGTCAAATGCTTTTTTCTGCATCTATTGAGATAATCATATGGTTTGTTTCCTTGGTTCTGTAAGTGCAGAACCATTTTATTGATTTGTGTATGCTGAACTATTTCTGCATCACTGGGATGAATCCAACTTGGTCATGGTGTACAATCTTTTTGATGATTTGCTGCATTTTGTTTGCCAGTATCTTACTGAGGATTTTTGCATCTATGTTCATTGGGGAGATTGGCCAGTAGTTCTCCGTTTTGGTTGGATCCTTCTCTGGTTTTGAATCAGGGCAGGGCTTGCTTCCAGGAATGAGTTTGGTAGTATTGCTTATTATTTCAATTTCATTAAAGAGTTTGAGAAGTAGCAGCCTCGGGTCTTCTCTAAATATCTTGTAGAATTTAGCAATAAATCTGTCAGAGCCCAGGATTTCTTTGTTGGCTATTTTTTAAATTACTTCCTCAATTTTATTGAATGATATTGGATTATTTAGAATTTTTATGTCTTCTTGATTCAGTTTTGATAATTCATATGTATCGAGGAATCTGTCCATTTCTTCTGAGTTTTTCATCTTATTGGAGTAAATGTTCTCAAAATAGGTATTGATAATCATCTAGATTTCTGCAGGATCTGTTAAGATTTCACCTATTTCATTCCTAATTGATGGATTTGAGTCTTTTCTTTCCTTCTTTTGATAAGGTTAGCTAAGAGTTTTCTATAGTATTTAATCATTCAAAGAACCAACTCTTGAATTCATTGATTCTTTGTATTGTTTTCTTAGTCCCCATTGCATTAATTTCTGCTCAGATCTTTATAATTTCCTACCTCATATGAGCTTTGGGCTTGACTTGCCCTTCTTTTTCTAGAAGTTTGAATTTCAACATTAGATTGTTTATTTGAGCTTGCTCTGTTTTTCCAATGTGGGAATTCACCACTGCAAATTTCCCTCATAGGACTGCTTTCATTGCATCCCATAAGTTCTGGTATGTTGTATTGCATTATCATTTAATTGTAGAAATAGTCTAATTTCTTCCTTAATTTCATCTGTGACCCTTTAGTTGTTTAGGAATGTATTATTTAATTTCCATGTGTTTATGAAGTTCTTGTGGTTTCTTTTGCCATTGAGTTCAAATTTTATTACACCATGATCTGATAATATCCATGGGATAATTTCAATTCTATGAGCTAATATGGGTTCTATTTTTAAGAAAGTCCTGCATGCAGCTGAGAAGAATGTGTATTCTGTTGTTGTGTGGTGGAACACTCTGCACACATCTACTAAGTCCATTTGTTCAAATGTTTATTCAGTTCTCATGTTTATTTGTTGATATTTGTCTTGTTGATCTGTTTGTGACTATGAGGTATTTAGTTCCCCTATTACAATTTACTTATTGCTATCTGATTTTTCATATCAATTAATATTTGTTTTGAATAGTTGAGTGTGCTGATATTTGGTCATATATGTTTATGATTATTATATCTTCCTCTTGGATCTTTCCTTTAACAAGTATGTAGTGATTTCCTTTATGTCTTCTGTTCAGTCTTGGTTTGAAATCCATTTTGTCTGCAAATAGACTAGCTACCCCTGATTTTTTCCAGGTTCCTTTTGCATAGAGTATTATTCTCTGTCCTTTAACTTTCAGCCTATGAATTTCTTTTCAAGTTAAATGCATTTCTTGTATGCAGCATATTGTTGGATCTTGCTTCTTGATCCATTCTGCCTGTTTCTTTTGATTGGTGGATTGAGACCATTTACATTGATGGTTATAACTAGTATGTATTGACTTATCCTTGTCATATTACTTTCCAGTTGTTGGTCCCCTTTCTTTCTTTTTGGCTTAATTTCTTGCCTTGCCTAGTGGGTTCATTCAGTTGGGATTCATGGAATTGTTGTCTTCATTGTCTTTTTCTATAATATCCTTCAGAACTTTGTGGAATGCTGGTTTGGTTGTCATGAATTTCTTCATATGTTATCATGAAAGTAGCTTATTTCTACATCAGTTTTGAAAATTAGTTTTGTGGGGTACATCAATCTGGATTGGAGGTTGTTTTCTTTTAGGGCTTGAACTACTTCACTCCAATTTCTCCTTGACTTAAGGGTGTGTGTTGAGAAGTCTGTTGTGATTCTGATTGGTTTTCCTTTATACCTGATTTGTTTCTTTTCTCTAACAGCTTTTAATAGTCTACTTTTGTGTTGAATTTCTGGAATTCTGACTATTACATGCATTGGTGTAGTTTTTTTCTGAACATGGGTATTTGGAGTTCTATATGCCTCATTTATCTATATGTTGATTCCTTTTTCAATGCTTGGGAAGTTTTCTGCTATTACTTCTGTGAACAGGTTTTTCATATCCTTTGTGCTGTCTTCTGATTTTTCATGGATTCTGATTAATATTATATTGTTTTTCTTTGCATCATCTAGCAGCTATTGGTTTGACTTTTTTGTGTTACCTTGCTATTTTAGTCTTTTTTTTTTTTTTTTTTTTGGTACTGGGGATAGAACTCTGGTCCTTGCGCTTGCGCAGCAGGCAGAGAAACCACTGAGCTAAATCCCTGGCCCCTGCCTTGCTATTTTAAAAAAGCCTTTCATTTGATGATCACTAAGCACAAATATCTCTTCTAGATTTGATATTCTATCTTCACATTGGTTGATTCTGCTGTAGTTTTCAATAGAATTTTAATCTCTTGGTTTTCTGCTTGAATCTGTTTTATGGAATCCAGTTCTTTCCTATGTTAGGCAATTGTGGTTTCCATCACTTTCCTAAGTTCCTCTATTTTTTTTTTTTATCTGTATCTACTCTAGATTCACTAACAAGGTTCTTCATTACGGTCATCATCTCTTCAGTTATGTATAATTATTTCTGATTTGTTTTCTTTCTAGAGCTCTTTCATATGCTTTGTTACAACTGATGCTACCATTTCAGAAAGTTCAGCTGGGTGCCTTTTGATTTCTCCCACTGCAATGCCCCCAGGATGTGCCTTGGGCAAACTGGAGGTTGGGAGTTGCATCTTGCTTCCACGTTTTCTCATTTTCTGTTTTTAAAATTTGATTTCTGCTTTGAATTTTGTAAATTGCTTATGGTAGGTAAGTTTTTAATAGCATTGAAACTTCTTTAGGAAATTACTACTTTTCAGAGATGAATTCTAGGTGTAGCTGGCTTTTGGCTTTTGAGTCTGTCCCAAGATCCATCCTCTTCAACTTATTAGAGATGAGGTGGTACAGATGCCTGGAGCTACGCCATGCGGGCTGCCCCCCCTGGAGCTCACCACACAGCCTGGGTGGTATCTGAATCTGCACTACAGAGGCACTGAGGGGCCATAAAGGCCATGGTTATGAGCTCCAGTAGATAGAGCAGAAGTGAACAACAGAGAGAGGGCCTCTCTGAGGCTCCTAAATGAAAATTGATTCCTACTAGGAAAGTGAAGAAAAATCTCTGCAGTAAAGGCACATTGGACCACTGTGGTTGGTAAATTGGTGGGATCAGCACCTCCCATAGAAACCTGGGCTCACTTGGGGTAAGGACAGCAGGATTCTGCAGCAGAAACTTTCAAAGTTAAATCCTGCAAGAGATCAGTGACCTCGATTTGGGCCTTGCAGCCAGAAATCAGCCTGAATCTCAGTGAACTACAGCTGGCTTACTGAAATTAATTGACTTGGATCTGTGCACTGCTGCCCATGTTGTCTACCAGGACAACAGAGACATACCCTGAAGGAGGCCCTTTTATATATATATAAAATATGTATATGTATATATATGTATTTTTTTCTTTTCTTTTTTTCCTCTCTCTCCCTTCTTTTTCTGCATTTCTCTACCTCTGTGTTCCTGTTCCTGTCCTATTTTCGATTGTTTTTCTCTCTCTTTCCTTCTTTCAACTCTCACTATTCTTACAGGAAGGCAAATACAGTTTCTAGCTTCCCTATGGCTGTTACTTTGTTCTCCTCTTGTCTATGTTCCTTTGCTCTGTCTTTTCCTCTTGTCTTCAACAGTCTCCCAAAATTCGTGTGATCTTCCTGTGTCATCTAGCCTCACTTCTAACCTTTTCTCTCCTATCTCTCTATCCCTCCCTCCCCAACCCCTCCTAAATCCTTATCCTGAAGGGTAAATTTGCTATATTGAAGGGTTTATTTACTACAAACATATTTTGGGCTGCTCCTCAACTTTGATCTAGCTCACATGGTCAAAGATGACAGAATAATTGCTACCACAAATTGTCATTTTCCGAGCTGTGTTTGATGCTATCGTTGATGCTGATTGTAACAATTGGGCTAAGGTGTTGTGATGGATCTAATCAGTTGTCCTCCCTGGTATACTGAAAATAAGATTGCCTAAGAGTCATTAGAGACTCAAAGCCTAAAAAGACCAGCTATACCTGGAAGATATCTCTGAGAAAAAATCACTCCATGAGGGCTCTAGACACAAGTAATAAAGATACTCACAATAAGCAATATTGAAGTATCAGCCCAGGAATTAAACCAAAAAACAGCATCAACAACAAAGTTAGAAATGAGAAGACACTTAAGCAAGGCACAAAGTAGCTCACCAAAGGCAAATTCTGGGGGAAATGAGGTGGGCAAATCTGGTAATTAACCACCTGGACACCCTGAACTGATAGCACAGGAAATAACAAAACAGATGAATGAGGCTCTAGAAAAATCCAAAACAGAAACAATTTCCCAGATAACTACAGAGATGGTGAGCAGAATGAAAGACATGATTAGAGACTCTAGAACAGAAGCAGATAAAAAAAAAAACAAAAAAAAACATGAGCTCAGGAACATGATGGAAGCCATGAAGGCTCAGCATAGGAAAGAAACAGAAACCATGAATGCTCAACATAGGAAAGAAATGGATATTCAGGAGATTAAAAACTACATCAAAAGTATTCACAGCAAATTGAGCCAATGTGAAGATAGAATATCAGATATAGAAGACAAGATTGGAGTTAGTGACCATGAAAAGAGAGATTTCTTAAAAATAGTAAGGGATCATGAGAAATTGATCCAGCAGCTACTAGATGATGCAAAGAAGAATAACATAGACTGATAGGAGTCCACGAAAAAGTAAGAGAAAGTACAAATGACAAAAAAAACACTGTTCACAGAATTAATGGCAGAAAACTTCCAAAACAGAGGAAAAGAATTTGACATACAGATAAGTGAGGCATATAGAACTCCAACTAACCATGATCAAAAAAAAATCTACACCTAGACAAATAATAGTCAAGATTCCAGAAACCCAACAAGAACAAAATCCTACAAGCAGTTAGAGAAAAGAAACAAATTACACACAAAGGAAAGCCCATCAGAATCACAGCAGACTTTTCAACACAAACCCTCAAGTCAAGGGGACCCTGGAGTAAAGTATTTCAAGCCCTAAAAGAAAATAATCTCCAACCTAGACTGTTGTATCCTGCAAAATTATCTTTCAAAATCAATGGGGAAATTATATACTTCCACAACAAAGAGCACCTGAGAAACTTCATGAATACCAAACCAGCATTACACACAATTCTAAACAATATCCTAGAAAAAGATGATGAGGGTCAAAAGTCCACAAGGACCAACAGAGCAAAGCTGTCAGGCAAGGCAAGAAATTAAAGGTAAAGGGGGAAAAATAAAAAATAAAAGAGCTAACAACAGTAAAATATCATGACAAGGATGAGTCAATACCTATCAATTTTAACCATAAATATTAATGGCCTCAAATCACCAATCAAAAAAATAGACTGGCAGAATGGATTAAAAAGCAAAACCCAACAATATGCTGTATACAAGAAATACACTCAATTCAAAAAGAAAGTCATAGACCAAAAGTAAAAGGATGGAAAACAACCTAATGCTGAACCTCAAGCTCCTAGAAAAAAAAAAGAGCAAGACAAACCCAAAGCTCATCCAAGGGAGAAAATTATAAAGATCAGAGAAGAAATCAATGCAATGGAGACTAAGACAATGATATAAAAAAAAATCAATGAATCAAAGATTTGGATTTTTGAAAGAATAAATAAAATTGATAAATCCTTAGCCAACCTTATCAAAAGAAGGAAAGAAAAGGCTCAAATCCATGAATTATGAATGAAAAAGGAGAAGTCACAACAGATCCAGCAGAAATCCAGAGGATAATCAATACCTACTTTGAGAACCTGTACTCTAATAAAATAGAAAACACAGAAGAAATGGACAGGTTCCTAGATACATAAGAATTACCAAAGTTGAAAGAAGAAGATATAAAAATTCTGAACACCCCAATTGCAATCAGTGAAATTGAAAAGGTAATTAAAAATTTACCATCAAAGAAAAGCCCAGGTCCTAATGCTTCACTGCTGAATTCTAAAAGACATTTTAGAGAAGAACTATTGCCATTACTCTTTAAACTCTTCAATGAAATTGAAAGGAAAGCAATACTTCCAAATTCATTCCTGGAAGCAAGTGTTACTTTGATTCCAAAACCAGGGAAAGACCCACCCCAAAAAGAGAACTACAGGCCAATCTCTGTAATGAACATAGATGCAAAAATCCTCAATAACATATTGGCAAACAGAATACAGAGTGTCATCAAGAAGATCATACACCCTGGCCAAGTTGGATTTATCCCAGAGATGCAAGGATGATTCAACATACATAAAACAGTAAATGTGGTACACTATGTTAACAGAGCCAAGGACAAAAACCATATGATCATCCCAATAGATGCAGAAAAAGCATTTGACAAAATCCAACACCCATTCATGAGAAAATTAAAATAGAAAGTCTTTATCTCAACCTGATTAAAGCTATCTATGAAAAACCAATAGCCAATATCATATTAAATGGTCAAAAACTGAAAACTTTCATGCTAAAATCAGGAACAAGATAAGCATCTCCACTATCACCACTCCTATTCAATATAGTTCTTGAAACACAGCCACAGCAATTAGACAAGAGAAAGAAATAAAAGGAATCAAAATAGGAAGGGAAGAAGTTAAACTGTCATTATATGCTGGTGATATGATAATCTACATAGAACACCCAAAAAACTCCACCAAAAGACTTCTAGACTTAATTGACAGATTCAGTAGAGTAACTGGATACAAGATCAACACTTAAAAATCAATAGCCTTCTTGTAAACAAATAACAGACTCACTGAGAGAGAAACTAGGGAAACAATTCCTTTCACAATAGCGCCCCAAAAAATGAAATATCTAGAAATCAATCTAACGAAGGAAGCAAAAGACCTCTACACTGAAAACTACAGCACTCTGAAAAAAGAGTTCAAAGAGGATATAAAAAAATGGAAAGATATCCCTTGTTCATAGGAAGAAAAAATATAGTGAAAATAGCCATACTTCAAAAACTGCTATACAGATTCAACACATTCCCTATTGCAATCCCAACAGTGTATTTCAGAGAACTAGAGAAAAACAATCCAAAAATTTATTTGGAACTAGAAGAGACCTAGATTAGCAAAAGCAATTCTAGGCAACAGAGACATGCAGCGGGTATCACAATCCCCAACTTGAAACTATACTACAAAGCCACGGTGATAAAAAACAGCATGGTACTGGCAAAGAAACAGACTCAAGGATCAGTGGAATAGATTAGAAGATGCAGAAACAACTGCAGACATACTCAGCCACATCTTTGACAAAGGAGCCAACCATCCTCACTGAAGGAAAGATAGCCTCTTTAATAAATGGTGTTGGAAGACCTGGATTTCAACCTGCCAAAGATTAAAACTAGACCCAGATCTATGACCATGCACTAAACTAAGATTGAAGTGGATTAAAAATCTAACTATTAAAACAGAAACGGTGAACCGGCTGGAAGAGAGCTTAGGTAGAAAGAACTCTTGAAGACCAATGTCTTAGGAAAAGACTATGAACAAAACCACAGTAGCGTGGGAATTGGCACAAAGAATCATCACCTGGGATCTCATTTTATTAATAATCTTCTCCACTGCAAGAGAAACCACCAACAGAGCTAAGAGAAAACTTACAACGTGGGAAAAATTTTTTATCACCTATTCCTCAAAGGACTACTATCTAGAATATATAAAGAACTTTTAAAAAATCAGACCACCCCAAATTTAAAGACCCAATTCAAAAATGGGCATCTGAAATGAACAGATATTTCTCAGACAAAGAAATTGGAATAGCAAATAAACATATGAAAAAGTGTTCAACATCACTGCTCATTGGAGAGATGCAAGTGAAAACAACACTGAGATTTCACCTCACCCCAGAAAGAATGGCTGCTGTCAAGAAATCAACCAATAACAAATGCTGGTGGGGGTGTGGGGAGAAAGGAACCCTTCTCCATTGTTGGTGGGAATGCAGACTGGTGCAACCACTGTGGAAATCAATATGGAGATACCTCAAAGAACTAGGATTAGTGGTTCTATTTGACCCAGCTATTCCCCTGCTGGGTATCTTCCCAAAGAATTAAAAGAATCATACCCCAGAGATATATGTGCACCCATTTTTATAGTGGCACAGTTTGTAATAGCTAAAGCTTGGAAACAGCCCAAGTGCCCATCAACTGGAGACTGGATAAAGAAGTTGTATTTTTTTTAATAAAATGGTGTACTACTCAGCCATAAAGAATGATAAACCAGAAAAATTTATAGCTAAATGGATGCACATTGAGGACATACTCAAGTGAAATAAATGGGACACACATGTGTAAATACAGAATAGTTTCTCTGGTGTGAGAAAGTATAAGTAAGGATCAAAATGTATAATTGATAATGTGAAATAGGAAGAAAAGGTCTAAATGGGTAGGGGAACTGGGAGGGGTAGGGAAAGGAAAGAAGGGAAAGGAATAAATATGAGAACAGGAAAAAATAGAAACAAAGTCCTTGTAAATAGGGAGGGGTGGAGGGATTGAAGGGAGGGCAGGGGAATGAGGAAAAAATAAGAACCAAGATGCATTATGTAAAGGTACAAGATCCCAATGATGAATATAAGTGTATTGTATAAATAAAAGGTACCAATAAATTTAATGAATAAATAAATAAAAATGAGGTGAGCCAAAGGCTTGGGGTTCCTCTGCCTGCTAGATGCATGAGCCCCCTGGCTTCGCATGTGTTGAGCTGACTTCATGTCTCTTTATTATTCATCTTTGTTCACCCCCGGGTCAGGGAGGAACAAAGTATCAGCTCTGGGTCCTGGAGCAAGGCTGACCAGGTGAGCTGGCTATAGGTGTTGGGGATCAGGGACCCTGGGTCATATACAAAAAAATCATATAAGCACTAATACAGTTGTAATGGGGGAACTCAATATCCCACTGTCACAAAAAGACAGATTCACTAGATAAAAAATCAACAGTGAAATATTAGAACTGAACCAAATTTTGTATAAATGAACTTAGTAGATGTCTACACAGTGATCCTTCTCACAATATCAGACTATACATTCTTCTCAGCTGCAAATGGGACATTCTCCAAAATAGATCCCACACTAGCTCATAGAACATGCTTAAGTAAATGCAAAGGAATTGAATTATCCCACACATATTATCAGACTATAGTGCAATGAAATTTGAAATCAATGGCAAAGGAAACCTCAAGAACTTCAGAAACCCATGAAAATTAAATAACACCCTGCTGAAAAGCAGTGAGTCACAGATGAAATTATAGAACAAATCAGATAGTTTCTATAATTAAATGATGCCAATAAAACATACCAGAACTTTTGGGATAAAAGGAAACCAGTCCTATGAGAGAAATTTATAGCAATGAATACCCTTATTAGGAAAACAGAGCAAGCTCAAATAAACAACCTAATGTTAAACTCAAGCTTCTAGAAAAAGAAGAGCAAGTCAAGCCCAAAGCTCATATAAGGAAGGAAAGTGTAAAAATCAGAGCAGAAATTAATGCAGTGGAGACTAAAATAACAAAGCAAAGAATCAATGAATTGAAGAGTTGGTTTTTTGAATGATTAAATACAATAGAAAACCCTTAGCCAACCTTATCAAAAGAAAGAAAGAAAAGACTCAAATCCCATGCAATTAGAAATGAAAGGGGTGGAATCACAACAGACCCTGCAGAAATCCAGGAGATCATCAATACCTACTTCAAGAACTTGTATTCTAATAAGATGGAAAACACAAAAGAAATGGGCAGATTTCTAGATACATATGAACTACCAAAGCTCAATCAAGAAGATATAAAAATTCTAAATAAACCAATATCATCCAATGAAAGTAATGATGTAATTAAAAACCTACCAACAAAGAAAAGCCCAGGCCAAATGGATTCACTGCTAAATTCTACAAGAAATTTAGAGAAGACCTAATGCTGCTACTTCTCAAACTCTTTAAGGAAATTGGAAGGGAAAGAATACTCTCAAATTCATTCCTGGAAGCAAGCATTACCCTGATACGAAAACCAGAGAAAGATCCAACCAGAAAAGGGAACTACAGGCCTATCTCCCTAATGAACATAGATCCTCAAATCCTCAATAATAAATGGCAAACAGAATGCAGTAAATCCTTAAGAAGATTATACACCATGCCCAAGTAGAATTCATCCCAGGGATGCCAGGATGGTTCAACATATGCAAATCAATAAATATAATACACCATTTAACAGAGCCAAGGAGAAAAACCATATGATCCTCTCAGATGCAGAAAAAGTATTTGACAAAGTCCAACACCCATTCATGATAAAAACCCTAAAGAAAATTGGAATAGATGGACTTTATCTCAATCTGATAAAAGCCGTCTATGACAAACCAACAGCCAATATCATACTAAATGGAAAAAAAACCCTGAAAGCTTTCACTCCAAAATCAGGAACAAGACAAGGATGTCCACTGTCACCATTCTTATCCAACATAGTTCTGGAAATAATACGCAGAGCAAATAGACAAGAGAAAGAAATAAAAAGAATAAGGATAGGAAAGGAAGAAGTTAAATTATCATTATTTGCAGATGACATGATACTCTATATAGAAGACCCCAAAAGCTCCACCAAAAAAACTTTTAGATTTAATAGCCAAATGCAAAAGCATACCAGGACACAAACTCAACACTCAAAAATCAATAGCTTTCTTGTACATGAATAACAAACTCACTGAGGAAGCAATTAGGGAAATTATCTTTCACAAATAGCATCCAAGAAAATGAAATACCTAGGAATCATTCTAATGAAGGACATAAAAGACCTCTACATTGAAAACTATAGGACTCTGAAAAAGGTGATTGAAGAAGATATCAGATCGAACGATGGCCCTTGTTCTTGAGTAGGCAGAACCAATATAGTGAAAATAGCCATACTTCCAAAATTGCTATACAGATTTGATGCAATTCCAATCAAAATTCCAACAGCATTCTAACTCACAGAATTAGAAAAAACAATCTTAACATTCATTTGGAACCAGAAGAAACCCCAAATAGCAAAGGCAATTCTGGAAAACAAAGCCAAGGCAGCAGGCTTCACAATCTCTGACTTGAAACTATACTACAAAGCTACTGTGATAAAAACATCACGGTCGCAAGGACCCAAGTTCAATCCCTGGTACCAAAAAAAACCATCATGGTACTGGCAAAGAAACAGACCTAGGGATCAATGGAACAGATTAGAAGATGCAGAATCAACTCCAGACACACTCAGCCACCTCATCTTTGGCAAAGGAGTGAAGTACTGTAACTGCTGAAGATTGAAACTAAACCCATATCTTTCACCATGCATTAAACTAAAATCAAAGTATATTAAAGATCAAAATATTAAAACAGAAACACTAAATCTGCTGGAAGATAGAATAGGTAGAAATCTCGAAAACATTGCTGTAGGTAAAGACTTTATGAACAAAACCCTAATTGGACAGGGACTATCACAAAGAATCAACAACAGGGATCTCATCTTATTAAAAAGCTTTTGAACAGCAAAAGAAACCACTGACAGTGTAGAGACAACCCACGGTGTGGGAAAAAAATTTTGCCAGCTATTTCTCAAAGGACTACTATTTAGCAAATAAAGAGAATGCAAAATAAATCAGACCCCCTAAATTTAAAGACCCAATCCAAAAATGGGTATCTGAAATGACTAGACACTTCTCAGATGAAGAAGAGAAAAAGCAAATAAAGCTAGGAAAAAATGTTCAACATCACTGGTCATTTAGAGACGCAAATGTAAACAACACTGAGATTCTACCTCATTCCAGAAGGAATGGCTGCTATCAAGAAATCAACTAAGGGCCGGGGATTTAGCTCAGTGGCACTGTGCCTGCCTCAGAAGCAGGCAAGGTCCTGAGTTTGATCCCTGGCACCAAAAAAAAAAAGAAAGAAAGAAAAACAAATCAACCAACACCTAATGCTGGAGGAACTGTGGGGAAAAAGGAACACTTCGCCACTGTTGGTGGGAATGTAAACTGGTATAAACACTGTGGAAATCAGTGTTGAGATTCCTCAGAAAATGAAAAATAGAGATTCCATTTGACCCAGCTATTCCCCTTCTTGGTATCTTCGAAAAAGAATTAAAAGCATCATACCACAGTGATGTATGCATACTCGTGTTTATAGCAGCACAGTTTGTAATAAATGCTGGAAATAGCCCAAATGCCCATCAACTGACAAATGGATAAAGAAGATGTGTTTTTTTAAAACAATAGAGTACTACTCTGCCATAAAGAAGGATGAACTAGAGACATTTAGAGCTAAATGGAAGCACTTTGAGACCATACTCTCAAGTGAAATAAATCAGACACACATGTTTAAATACCACATTGTTTCTCTGGTGTGAGAAACCAAAAGTGGAAATAAGGACTAAAATGTATAATAGATATTGGGAAATGGGAAGAAAATGTTCAAATAGGAAGGGCAACAAGGGAGGGAGGAGGGAAAAGGGAGGACAATAAAAAATGTAAAAATGGAAGGAAAAATTGAAACAAAGCTTTTATACATAAGAAGGTGAGGGCGACTTGAAGGGGGGAAGGGGTAAAAAGGAGAAGCAGGGTAGATCATATACAGGTGCAAATCCCCTACGATGAGTGTTATCATTATGCATGTCTAAAATGTACTAATAAATGTTTTGCTTTAAAAAAATAAAAAGTTCATAGATAAAAAAAAAAAAAACCCACAGCCTGACCCAGTGTAATTGTGACGCTTATGTCCAAATCTAGAAGACGGTCAGGTGGGAGGGCCAGTGATACAAAGGAGAGAGCACATTAAAAATGGAATGTCAAAAAGAAAAAAAGAAGGGATTGATTCACTATCTTTTGATTTTTGTTCCGTGTACAAGAATTACAATAAAATAATAAATACCTAATTTTTAATAGCATGCAATTAAGTCCTATCTATGCAAGCTGGGAGAGATCTGAAGCCAGGGAGCAGGGGTGTAGCCCAGGTAGATGGGGTGCTTATCTTGTGGAAGGCCCTGGGTACGATCCCCAGCACTCCCCCTCCCCTGCCTAATTGAAAGCTAAATGTAGCAGAAGTCTGGACTCCTCTGTTACCCGTCCTTAACCACATATTTTTTTTTCATTTTCTGAAGCATTGGTGTCTTTTGTTAAAATATTTACAGATCTATCATTTACTAGGCGGGGCTTTGGGTGTGCCATGTATTAGTATATTTCCAAGTTTCTCTGTTTGAAATAGATGCATTAAATTCTATTAAATACTTAAGCTGTGTAAATATGAAAAGTAGAAGGGCTTTCAGTAGGAATTATTTTTAGCAGCTTAGAAATACGCCTGACAGTTTTATAATGTCTGTAGAATACCATTTTGCAGTTCACAGAATGCACTCACGGTACCAGGTGACCCTTTACACAAGAAGTCCCATGTGATTCTTGCTATTCTCAGCTATGTCTGTGAGCTAAAATTAGCACTCTGCTGACAGAACATTTCACTTGGTTACAGCCAGACTGTGGATTTTAGTCATTTGGAACCACACTGGGGGAAAAAAAAATCACCCAGCTATCCATTCTTAGTTGATAATCACTGACTTTGAGCACAACGGCTTCAGCATCCACCAACAATGGTAAGTAGTTTTTGTATATTTCCACCCCCTCTTCTTCATATATAACTAGATTGCTGGTGATGACTTTACTATGTCTGTAAAGGCCAGAATGTACAACTAGATGTGGAATTGAATTCAGAAGTCTTATCTGGGGTCCACAGTCACACATGTAAATGCCCTCTACTGGAAGATCGATTTCTCTACAAGCAGGAGCATCATTTCTGTAGTTGTATTTTTTCTTTTCTTTTGACTATGGGAAGCAATGTCCAGTCATGTTACTGCCATGTTCTCAGCTTCTCTACACAGTAACAATCAAGGCAGAGATCACAGCTCTAGGGACTTGTTTTCCTTGAAGGGAAATTTTGTTGTTATAGGAAAAATGAGGGATGATTATAATTTAATAGCATGTAGATAAATGAATTAGCAATTGACCGAATGGTTATATATGTCTAGTAAAATAATCATACACATGTAGATAGCTGAGATTTTAAAAACATTTTAAAATTTTGATATTACAAAGTATTAGCAAATACTTAAATCTTGCAAAAATATGAGACAATAAATTATAGGTAATATGCTCAGGTAGTTGGATTACCAGCATATGTATCCCAAGGTTTTTTGTTTGTTTTCTTTTCTCTTTTTTATACCATAATGTACATTTTTAATGTAATAAGGGCAGTTCCACTGAGGCAGAATTATTCTTGATAGTGAAATTAGTTACGAATGTCTTCTTAGTGTTCTCAAAAAGAATGAATCATGTCCTGAATATTTTCTGAACTGACCACCTTGAGGCTAGAAGCTATGTTATATTTTCCTGATTGATTGATTAACTGTACACTGGAGATTGAACCGAGGGTCTTTGCAGTGTACTACATCTCCACCCCCATCATTTTTTTCAGAATCTCATTCTGTACCAGAAAGATGTGTTTTATTTTTAAAAAAACATTATCAGAAAGTCTCATTAAATCCCCAAATTTCTATTAGTGTAAATTGGTTATACAGATTCATGGGTTTCATTTTGGCAGATTTGTACATGCACATAACATATTTTAATTGTTTCTCTCCCATTACCTCCTTGCTCCACCTTCACCCCTAGATTTACTTTTTGGGGTGTTTCAATGTATATAATGTATTTTAATCATACTTATTATCCTTATTATTCACTCTTATATCCCCTCCCTCTGCCCCTTATTCCTTTCTTCTTGTCTAATAATAATAGTCTTCTTTCTACTTTCTTGTCATGTTTTTTAAGATTCAAGATATAGGGAGAACATATGATACTTGTCTTTCTGAGTCTGGCTTATTTCACTCAACATGATGATCTCCAGATCAATACATTTTTCTGCAAATGACAAGTTTTCACTTTCCCTATGACCGAATAACATTCCATTGTGCATACATTCCACATTGTCTTTATCCATTTTTCTGTGTTGGACACCTATGTTGTTCTCATATTCTGACTATGGTGAATTTTGCCATAGTAAATATGGGTATGCAGGTATCCTGCTGATTTTAATTCCTTCAAGTATAGCTAATGAATGATAAACCTGGATCAAATGGTAGCTCTATTTTTAGTTTTTTGAGGGACTTCCATACTGATTCCCATTGTGGTTATACTAATTTACATTCCCACCAGCAGTGCGGAAGCGTTCTTTTTTCCCCCTCATCCTTATCAACATTTATCATTTTTTGTATTTTTGATAACCACCTGGATTGAGGTGAGGTGGAATATCACTGCAGTTTTTGTTTCATTCCCTCATGGTTTCTTGATTGTAGGAAGACCTCACAATCTGTTCCAGAGTAAATTCTGCATGCATTGCTTGGAAATAAAGGCCATCTCAAGTAATTTCCTGCATATTGCAAATTACATAGCAATTCTGACTTGTGTCCATAAAACAATTCTCCTCTCATGCAAAACCTGAATAATTTTAGTTTTTAAAAACCCAGGAATTTAGAAAAGATTAATAACAAAGAACAATATTATCTACCCCACTTCTGTCACTAGTCCTGCTCCCTAGAGGTAATCATTTTAATCATTTTGGTTAAAACCACAATCTTCAGCTGGGGTGGCAGCACATGACTGTAATCCCTGAACCCTGGGAAGCTGAAACAGGAGGATCACCAGTTCAAGCCCCACCTGTGCAACTTAACAATTTAGTGAGCCCCTAGTTCAAAATAAAACATAAAGTGGGCTGAGGATGTAGTTCAGGGGTAGAGCACCCTTGGGTTCAATCCCCAATACTGCAAAAAAAAAAACAAACAACCAAAAAAAGCTTTGGTGGTTATCTCCATGTTTGTTTTTCAAAGTTAGTTACATGTTATTTGTTATCAATTGACTTTCATTATGAGAGATGTTAATTAAGTTCCATTAAACCCCAATAAAGTTATATCCTTATTTTCAGTGTCTTTCTTATTTTTTCACTGTAGAGAATTTTTAAAAAATTAGTTCTATTGGTACACTTTTGACATACATAATGACCACATTCGTCATAGGGAATTTGTACCTGTACACAATATATCTTAATTCACTTTTTTTTATTCCCCTCCCCTTCAGTCCTTCTGCCAAAAATTTTTTTTAAAGAGACAGGATGTCCTTCTTGTTCAGGCACCCCCAAAATCCTAGGGCCACTGTGCCCAGCTTTAAAACGTTGTCATGCAGAATGGGTTCACAGTTTACAAGCAGATTTTAGAAAACAAGCCCTGATTGTTTCCTTTTTTAATTACGATGATCTGCTTGTACTTTGCACCAACACTACGTATTAGTATAGCTTTAAAAGAGATCCCAACAGAGTAGATCCTCCCACTCTAGACTTCTGTAGCAAGTGTCCCTTGGTTACTTTGTATCTTTGGAATTGTCATTAAATATTGGAACTTGATTGTCAAGCTGCCCCTCCCTTTCTCCAAATGGTATTTGACTATGGGATAAAAGACAGTTTTGCGGTTTGAATCTTCCAATCAATGAATATGGTATGTGCGTAACTCATTTATTTAGTTCTTCTTTAATTTCACCCTACTTTTTAGTTTTCCATGTAGAGAACTTCCATGGTCTGTTTATTCTTAAGAAATTGGTGTGTTTAAATATTATTGAAAATGATATTTTTTGTGTATTGGAAGTACTGAAAATTGAACCCAGAGCCTTTACACTGACCAACATTCCTAGTTCTCAGCCCTTTTTTATTTTTTTAAATTTTGAGACAGGATCTTGCTAAGTTGCTAAGTGGCCCAGGCTAGGCTCAAATTTGTGATCCTCCTGCCTCAGCCTACCACACCCTGCTAATGATGGTATCTTTTAAAGAAGTTATTATCTGGAATAGTGGCCTGCTTATGTAGTACCAGCCTTGGGGTGGCTGAGATGGGAAGATCACTTGAAACTAGAAGTTCCAGACCAGCCTGGACAATACAGTGAGACCCCCTCTCAAAAAAAAGAAGTATTTTTAAAAGTTTCTGGTACATAGAAAGTGTTCAGTAAGTATTAGTTATTATGATTCATGTGGTACTCAATGAGCATTGCAAAACACATTACATTTTTTTCTCTGGTACAATTAGGTCCTTTCTGGGATGACATCTGTGACTCAACTATTTAGAACCTAATGAAGGTGATGACTATGACAATGTGGAGAAACCATGACAGAAAATGTGGTTTGTACTGGGGCTGTCAATGCTGTAAAGGAAGTTTGGGAAAAAAGAATACAGAAAATCAATGAAGATCTGAAGCAAGAGAAGCAATTTCAAAAGAAGTATGCCGTAACGTATTTATTATTTTGAATTAGTGAGAATTCATAATCTGATCATTATAAAAAAGATCATCTACTAAGGGCCTCATCATTAAATTTGACATTTTTATTTATTAAAACTCAAAATATACTTTAAAAATACCTGACTCAGTTGAATGTGGCTATGCAATGAGAGTCACAAAAAATTACTACAAATGTCTGTATCTGGAAATAGTAGTTATCTTATTTTCTCATAGAGCTCTGTTCAATATTCATTAAAGTTAAGTTAATATCAGTCTAATTTTCAAGATTGTGTCTTCAGCATTATAGATTTTAGGATCTGAAAGATCTGGCAGTAGAAGTACTGTAGATTCCCACCTATCTGAGTAACTGAGGTCTAGGAGGACTTCTGTGGACCACCTGATTCCTTGGTTGGAGTTATGTTTAAACAGCATGGCTCTTATTTCCTCTGCTTTCTTGATCCCCACCTACCCCCCCCACACACACACACCCCCAGTAAGGAGGTTTGGACCCAGGGCTGTTTTGCTGAGTTACATCTTCAGCCCTTTTAAATTTTTTTATTTTGAGATGGCTGCTCACTACATTGTCTAGCCTGGGCTCAAACTTGGTTTTGTTTTTTTTTTTGGTACAGGGGATCGAACTTGGGTCCTTGTGCTTGCGCAGCAGGCAGTGAAACCACTGAGCTAAATCCCCAGCCCTAAAATTCTTTTATGTTGCATGATTCATTGTTTGTGTGGGGTTTTTTTTTTTTTTTTTTGGTACCAGGGATGGAACTCGGGACCTTGCACTTGTGAGGCAGGTGCTAGAACCACTGAGCTAAATCCCCAGCCTCAAACTTGTGATCTTCCTGCCTCAGCCTCCCAGAGTGCTGAGAGCACCACCATGCCCAGCTATCTGCCTCCTTGATATAGTATCTATTTCCTGATTGGTTGTCTGCAATGAATTCTACTAGTCTTGTAAGGATAGCATGTTTCTCCATAGATCCCAAATAGTCTCCTACAGTTCTCATTCATCAGGTCTCATTTACACTGTAAATTAGCAAAAGTTCTTTGCTGATGTCAGTTAGCAAATAACAGAAAATTCAACTATAGATGGCTCAAGCAACTGGAAAGTAAGTCAGTAATAGTGATAGTCAATGCAAAGCCTTGGCGTCTTTAAAGACTCAGCTTCTTTTTCACCTTCCTCTGTCAATCTCAGCCTGTCAGCTTGGTCCTCAGGTAAGTGCCTCTCAGTGTCTCTAGGTGACTGATACACGTCTGAGCATCACAGCCAAGCATTATTTAGTCTTCAGAAGAATGGAAATTATTTTTTTCTGAGTCTTTAAGAGTGAGAATATCTTTCTCAAAGTCCCCAGCAAACCTCTCCTTCATCCTTCATTGGCCAGAACTGGGTAACTTTACACACCTAACCCAATTACCTTCTAGAGGAATAAGATTGTGTGATTGGTTTAAGCACTCAGGATTTATCGCGGAATTACTTGGGAAAAGTGTGAACACTTGAAAACAACCGTTAACCTTCCAGTAAATAAGTGGGAGAGGCTATTGATAAGCATTGATTTGTATCTGCTAAGTGACAATAAAAACAAAAGATCTGAATGGAGAGAAACTGTTCTTCTTAGGTAAAACCGATAAAGATGATAAGGGTAGCAGTCACTTCCTATGTACTCACTATTTACTAGGGTCTCTACTAAGTGTCCTATTTGTAGTGTCTCATTTAATCCTCTCACCCTGCTGAAATAGAGTCATAATGAGGATTAGACTGCATTGTGAGAGAAGGAAATCAAGATAATAGTGGCTTACAAAATGACAGGTTCACTTTTTTTAAAAATTAATTTTATTGGTCATTTTAGCTATACAATATAATGACATTCATCATTGGAGATTTGTACCTTTACATAATATATCTTGATTCTTATTTTTTCCCCATTCCCCTGCCCGCCCTTTAACTCCTCCACCCCTCCCTATTTACGAAGACTTTGTTTCCTTTTTTTTTCATTTTCTCATGTTTACTTTTCTGATAGATGATGGGAGTCCACAGTATCATTCCACTGAGTTGGCACTCAAGCTTCTGTCGTGCTGCTGCTGCTCAGTTGTACATCTGTACATGGTTTCCATTCCTAAAGTTTTCTTGCGGCCCTAAACAAATAGACAAACTGTAGCCATCATATTTATTTCCTGCTAGCAGAAAGTTGCACTTCCAGGGAGCTGCACATACTACTTCCGCTAACATTGCACTGGCCAAAACTTCACATAGCCCATACCTAGCTGCAAGAGAGGATAGCTAAGTCTTGTGCCCAATTGATTTAGATGATCTATTATTGCAGAAGAAGAGGAATAGCAAATATCAGTGGGTGAAGAGTAGTTTTTGCCACACATAGTGCTATTTATTTCTCCATTTTAAAGGAGGAAAACCTGAGGGACTGGCCTAAGTAACTTGTAAAGATCATGTTGCTTATAAGTGTTTAACTGGTATTTACACTCTGATCCCACTCAGTAAGCATTACATTCACTTTGTGTCTTATATTTTCCTAGATTGGTCCTTTTACTTTCTTTTTCCTTTATCTTTATAAAGCTACTCTTAGGAAATTTATTAAGCTTTTTGAAATTATGACAATTTTGACTCTAGAGAACTCTTAAATATACTTTTTCATTTTTAAACAGTGGCCAGGAATCATGACTTGGTTCTAAATACCTGACTTTAAGAATTATGCAAACACTTGCTAAAGATGTTAAAAGGGTTTCTGGCTAAAATGATTTGATAGGATTGTTGCTGAAAAAGGGTGTTCAGATATCGAGGGAAAGGGCTTTTCACTAAAATAATTAGTAGCCTTGTTCAAACTTTGTACTTCAAAGACAAAAAGAGAAGCCCAGCATCAAGCCTAGCCAAACAGAGACACTGAGGAACTTGATCATTCCTTGTCACATTCTCTGTTACCAGCCAAGAATTATTCAGTTTCAGCAGCTTCAGTTTCTCTCGGTGTAAGAAGAGTGAGTATTCATCACTGCTCTCTATTGTCTCTTGATTTTTGGCTTCGTGACTATATTGTGATCAAGAGAGGAGACTACCTGTCAATAAAATGTGATTTCCCAAAGTTAACTTCCAAAATCCACTAACTGTATAATCATTAAGATCAGGGCTAGAAATTGTGCAGTTTTCTGACAATTTTTGAGTAAAAAAATCAGAGACCAAGACATTTATTTATTTATTTTAAATTAATTGTATTCATACACTTTTGATATACATAATGATCACATTCATCGTAGGGAATCTGTACCTGTACATGATATATCTTGATTCTTTTTCCCCCATTCCCCTCCCCTCCCTTCAACCCTTCTTCTCCTCTCTATTTGCAACGGCTTCATTTCCATTTTTTCCTTCTATTCTTTTTTTTCCTTTTCCCTTCTATACCATTCCCTTTCCCCCTCTTTCGTTCCCCTTCCCATTTGCACATTTTAATCTTATTTCCCAATATCTATCAATACTAAAAATTTAGGGAGGAAAATTACTCTTTTGCCAAGATCAGCTTTTAGTTTTAGAAACTACTTGGGGCTGCGGAGGAAGCTCAGTGTAGAGCGCTTGCTTAGTGTGCATGAGGCTCTGCATCAATACCCAGTGCCACAAATTTTAAAGAAAGAAAGAAAGAAAGAAAATGTATGTGGAGTTTGTAAAGTACAGTTTTTAAAAGCATTTTTAAAAAATCTTAAAACAGTTTAGTTGTAAAATAATTATAGCATTTAAAAATTTGCTTTATGGTTAAATTAATTGCAAGGTTTTCAAAAAAGTAAACTAGGTTAAACTAGGTTAGACTTGAAACCTGCAGTATTATCAAATAAATGGTTAGTAAATAATCATGACAGACCTGCCAGAGAAAAAATTATAACTTAGAGATCTTAATTGGCTTTCTTTGCTGTTCTAGAATCAGGCATTATTTCATTCCATATAAATAGAGTAAGTGTCCTGGTGAGCTAAGTAGAAGTTGGTTTTATAGACAGAAAAGGGCTGGGGAAAAGCAGAAACAAAGAACAAAAGCAAATCAATTATTTCAAAGGTACTTTTCTTGTAAGAGGAGTAAATAGAACAATAAAAAAGTAACTGGTTAACGTTAGGTTAGTTTTGTTGTTGTTGTTGTTTGTTTGTTTTGTAAGAATTAAAGAAGAGAGAACTTTATTACTGTATTGACTCGAACTGGCCTGTTTGGAGAATTTGGCTGTCATCTCTCCTGATTTCTTAGAAGGCCAGAGAACAGCTCTGCTTCTGTTTGGTGACATGGAGTGTTAGCACTGTGACTTCATTTTGATTTTTGTTTGTTGGGGCTCAAGGCCAGAGTATTATCCAAAACAATAATCTCCTATCATTTTTATTTAACAGATACAAAAGGGTAAGAATTGTTAAGCCAAAACCTTTGAGACCAAGGGATCACTGAAATAAATCAGTTTACCGAACCATTATAGAAAAAGGACCAGGATTTAGAGCAAGTTCCCATAGCCACTAGCAGCAAAGATAGACAGCAGTTAAAAATACGTCTGCTGGACTTAAGAGCCAACAACATTTTTATATTGGAAAGTATAAATTGTTTTCAATGAACCTACATTTGCTATGGATAAGAGCGGCAGGATAAAGCAAAGCAGGGGAATTTGGCGGTAGGAGGACAATCCATATAATGAAGTTTTGTTCCTCCTGGATTGATTGGGGTTAATAGATAGGAAAGTTTATTTGTAAACAGAGTGCCTTGGTGCCTGATAGTTGACCATGATGGGATTAAAGTCAAGGTTTCAACATATATTCACAGGTGGGAAAGACTTTTCATTCATTTGGTCCCAAACCATTAGCCTATGAACTCCCCTTACTTGCCTCTCCTTCACCCTCTGGCCTTTGTAATTAAGTTTAGGACAAGTCAGATTTTTTTTTCTTAGCAAAATCTGACAGACTTTCTAGAGTGAGGCGGAGAAGCTATTTGCCAGAAAAACAAAAAAAGGCTAATTGGAAAAAAAAATTACATGTTTAAATTGGCCGAAAGTAAGCCAAAGAAAAGAAATATCCTCCTTTTTCCTCTGCTCTGAAGTAGAAAAGTGCTTCTCAAACTTGCCTGTGTAGGAATCACATAAGGACTTTGTTAAAAAACAAACGTGGTGTAGGACTGAGAGTCTGGGCTTCTAACCAACTCCAAGGACAGGGTGATGTTTGCTGGTCTGCAAAGAATGCTGAGTAGCGAGGATTAGACAAAAGAAGCCGTAGATCTGAAAGTGGTCTGTATACAAGGACAGTGCGAGAAGGGTAAGAATGGAACAGAATGTTTCCTCTCTCAGCAAAAAGTGGCTACAGCTTTATCTAAATATATTAGTAGCTTTGCATGAACACAATGACACACCTAGTCAGCAACTTATAAAAAGAAAAGGTTTATTTAGCTCACAGTCTTGGACCCCGATCAGTGTCCCCATTGGTTGGATCTCTCCAGAGAGGTGGCAGGCAGCACTCTTGGCAGAAGGCGTGCAAAGGTCTGAGCTCACACTGGAGCAGTGAGAAATGGTGCAGACAGATAGCAGAGGAACTCCCAAGGAGTCCCAAGGGAACTGCTTCCCAAGAGGACACCCTCGAAAACCTAGTGACCTCTCCCTGGGCCCCATCTCCTGAAGATTCCACCACCTCCTACCAGTGGCATCTCAGGGAACAGCCTTCAACACATGAGACTCCAAGAGACATTCCACTAAATGTGCCACTAAACATGCCACTAAAAAAGCCTAAAGGTTAAGCAGAAATTGTCCTCTTTGCCTTTTATTTTTGAGACAGGGTCTCATTCTGTAGTTTAGGCTGGCCTTGAACTCACTATGTTGCTCAGGCTGCCTCGAACTCAAGGTTATCCCCTTGCTTCAGCCTTCCCAGTGCTAGGGTTACAGACATGCACCGCCATGCCCAGCCTGTTTGCCTTTTGAGGACAACCCGTCTTGAGACGATCGAGCATTTAGGTAAGATTTGGTGTGGCAGTATGGGAGAAAGGCTTTGTTTTACAATAAAAGAGTTTTTAAGGAATTTAAATTTTTCTAATCAAGATGTGAAAGAACATGAAGCTTAAACAGCGCTGGAATTATATGAGAACAGGAGGATACCTAGAGATTTTATTCAAAGCCTGGATTTCATAGACAAGGCCTACAGAGGCGCAGGGTCTTGCACAAGGCCATCAAATTAATAAATAGTATAATCTGGACTTAGTTTGTAGAATTACAGAACCAGAAAGAATTTAGAAATCTTTATAGGGATAGAAATAGACTTATCTATTAATAACCTGTCTGTAAACTCATTAAGGACCTAGTTTTTGTATTCCTGGTATCTAGTATAGCGTTTAGAATATAATGGGTGCTTGATGAATTCTTTAACTGAAGTTAAAGACTAGGAAATTAGACTTCTAATTGAATTTGACATCAAATCTTGCCCTGAATTTCATTTTTCTCTTAGTGAATAATAAGTAGTAAATAACGATTATGCTATTCTAATAGTTATATTCTGATACAGTGATGTAATGGAATAGCTGGTGGCATTATAAATCTTGCTTCAACCAAAATGTATAATAGATAATGTGAAAAAGAAAGGTTCAAAGGGGAAGGGGAAGTGGGGAGTGGGGCAAAGGAAAGAAGGGAAAGAAAAAAAATATGAGAAAAGAAGAAAAAAACAGAAACAAAGCTTTTGTAAATAGGGAGGGGTGGAGGGGTGGAAGGGAGGGAAGGGGAATGGGAAAAAATAAGAACTAAGATATATCATGTACAGGTACAAATTCCCAATGATCACTGTGATCGCTATGTATACCTAAAATGTACCAATAAAGTTTTTTTGTTTTGTTCTGTTATTTTGGTACCGGGGATCAAACTTGGGACCTTGCACTTGTGAGGCAGGTGGTGGAACCACTGAGCTAAATCCCCGGCCCAAATGTTTTGTTGGGGTTTTTTTTGGTACTGGGGATCGAACTCAGGTCCTTGTGATTGCAAGGCAGGCAGTGGATCCACTGAGCTAAATCCCTGGCCCATACCAATAAAGTTAATTAAAAAAATAAAAAATAAATCTTACCTCAATTTATAAACTCTATGGGAAGCCCAGCTATTCAGTTTCAGAAGGCTGCACAGAGCCAACATAGTGCATTTATTAGCAGATTAAATTTCAAGCAAGTGACAGATTAAAATAAGTAGACTCTAATAGAAGTATTTTGCAAACACATAAAGACAGTAAATATTAGCTGTTTTATTCTGAATTTTTTTTCCTGTTCATTAAAGTAAAATCCTCACTGAAGATCAGTTAATATGCAAAGTTGTTAAATATTAATTCTCAGATATCAAGAGATGTTTGGCAAATAAATGTTCAAATTAATTAAACTGCATCTAAAATATATCTTTTATTAGTACATATTAATTTTACAAAATATTGAGTTTCAATATGATGTTTTCATATATGCATATAACATATCCAATCATACCCAACCTTCCTATTACTTTCTCCTAAATCTTCTTCCCACTTCCCCCTTATTCTCTTCCTCTTGTTTGACATTAGTCTCCCTTTTCACGTCATGTTTTTTTTTTTTTTTATTCCACATAATAGATAAAACAAGCAATACTTATCATTCTCAGTCTGGCTTATTTTTCTTAATATGATCGTATCCAGTTCCATCCATTTTCCTGCAAGTGACATAATTTCATTCTTCTTTGTGGATGAATAATACTCCGTTGTGTATGTATATACCACATTGTCTGTATCCACTTATCTGTTGATAGGGACCTAGGCTGATTCCATACCTTTAGCATAGTGAATTGTGCAGCAATAAACACAGGTATGCAGATATCTCTATAATATGCTCCCTTTAATTCTTTTTGGGAATATTCCAAGGAGTGGCATAGCTGGAGCAAATGGTAGATCTATTTTTAGGTTTTTTGAGTAATCTCCATATTGATTTCCTTTTTTTTTTTTTTGGTGGGAATCGAACTCGGGTCCTTGCACTTGTGAGGCAGGCAGCAGAACCACTGAGCTAAATCCCCGGCCCTCCATATTGATTTCCATAGAGGCTGTACTACTGTACATCTCCACCAATAGCAGAGGGTTCCTTTTCTGTCCATCCTTGCCAGTGCTTGTTTTTGCGTTCTTGATGATAGACATTCTGACCAGGTTGAGACTGAATCTCAATGTAGTTTCGATCTGCATTTCCTTAGTGATGAAGATGTGTGTTTTTTCATATACTAATTCACATTTTATTTACTTCTTT
Organism: Heterocephalus glaber; assembly: GCF_000247695.1. The sequence goes on along the minus strand of NW_004624857.1, from coordinate 2,967,765 downwards.
TGAGAAAAAATACATTTGCTCATTTGTTGACTGGGCTCTTTGGTGTTTTCTTTTTCAAGGTTAACTTTTTTGAGTTCTTAGCTGAGTATGGTTTTTTTTAAAGGGTTTTTTCCCCTTACATATTGTTTTTAATTCTATTTATTGTGGAACTGAGAATTGAATCCAAGGTTTTTGCACTGAGCTACATGCCCAGTTCCATTCTCATCTCATTTTTTTGAGACAGGATATTGCTAAATTGCTCAGGCTGTGCTCAAACTTGAGATTCTCGTGCCTCAAACTCCCAGAGTTCTGGGATTATAGCGATGTACCTCCATGCCTAGCTGAGTTCTTCATATATTCTAAATATTAATCCTCTGTTGTAAGAGTAGCTGGCAAAGATTTTCTCCCATTCTGTAGGCTGTCTCTTCATTGTGTGGATTGTTTTCTTTGCTGTGCAGAAGCTTTTTTAATTTGATAAAGTCCCGTTTGTTGATTTTTGTTATTTTTGTTATTATTTCCCGAGCAATTAGCGTCTTATGCAGGAAGTCTTTGCCTGTGTCTATGACTTCAAGTGTTTCCCCTGTGTTTTCTTCTAACATTTTCAAAGTTTCCAGTCTATACCTCGATCTTTGATCCATTTTGAATTTATGTTTGTACGGGTTGCGTGATAGGTATCTAGTTTCAATCTTCTATATATGGATATCCAGTTTTCCAGCACCACTTGTTAAAGACCCTGTCTTTTCTCCACTGTATATTTTTGGCCCCTTTGTGAGAATCAGATAGCTGTAGTTGCATGGGTTTTGTTTTTTTTTTTTTTCTATGCTCCCTATTCCATTGTTCTGTGTGTCTATTTTTGTGCCAGTACCATGCTGTTTTGTTACAATGGCTTTGTTTTGTTTTTTGAGACAGGATCTTACTGTGTAGTTCAGGCTGGCCTTGAACATACTGTGTAGCCCAGGCTCGTCTCCAACTCACAGCAATCCTCTTGCCTCAGCCTTTCAAGTGTTGGGATTACATGTGTGTGCTACCATGCCTGGATGTTTTGTTAAGATGGCTTGGCAATATAATTTGAAATTGAGTATTTTGATGCCTCCAGTCTTGCTCCCCCCACCCACTTTGGGGTCTTTTGTGTTTCCATATGAATTTTAGGATCGTTTTTCTGTGAAGAATGCCACTGGCATTTTGATGGAGATTGAACTAAATCTGTAGGTCACACATGGTAATTCAGAGTATGGCCATTTTAACAATATTAATTCTACAGATCCACAAACATGAGAGGTCTTTCCAACTTCTAGTGTCTTTTCAATTTCTTTCTTGGTTAGGTTTATTCCTAGGGTTTGTTTTATTTATTTATTTATTTATTTATTTATTTATTTTAAAAGCTTTTGTGAGTGGAATTGTTTTCCTCATTTCTTTTTCTTTCTCAGATAGTTCATTACTGGTATATAAAAAATCAGTTAAAAAAATTTTTTTTTGAGACCTGATGTCTCTATGTGGTCCAGGCCAGCTTTGAACTATGTAGCCCCAGTTGACCTTGAACTCATTCATGGTCCACCTACCATAGTTCCACAAGTGCTGGGAATTACTGACTTTTTAAACATTGACTTTATCATTCTTTCTTTTTTTAAAATTTTGAGACAAGGTCTTGCTAAATTGCTAAATTATCCAATCTGGGCTCAAGCTTGTGATCCTTCTGCCTTGTCCTCCCTGAGTGCTGGGGTAAGAGGCCTGTGCCATCACACCTGGTTTTTAATGTTGACTTTGTATCCTACTATTTTGCTGAATTTGTTTGTGAGGGCTAAATGTCTCTTGGTAGACTCTTTAGGGTCTTCTAAATATTAGATCATGTCTCCTGCAAAGAAGGATAATTTGACCTCTCCCTTTCTTATTTGTATTCTTTTATTTTTTTTCTCTTGTTTAATTGCTTTGGCTAAAATTTCAAGTACTACATTAAATAGGAGTGGTGAAATGGGCATCCTGTTTTCTTCCAGATTTCAGAGAAAATACTTTCAGCTTTTCCCTATTCAGTATAATATAGTAGGGCAGGAGAGGTAGCTCAGTGATAGAGTGCTTATCTAGCATGCAGGAGGCCCTGTGTTAGATGCCCAGTGCCAGCAATTAAAGAAAAAAAAGTATGGGCCGAGGATTTAGCTCAGTGGTTCCAGTGCCTGCCTCACAAGCTCAAGGTCCCGAGTTCGATCCCTGATACAGAAAAAAAAAGAAAAAGAAGTATGATGTAAACTTCATTTTTGATGATTTCTTATTTTCTAAATTATGAATCATTCTAATAAGCTAAAATTTCAAAAAATTTGTTTCTAAATTTATTTATTTATTTTTAATAGAGTTAAACTTTATTTCCAAATGTATTACATATTTGCCTTTGATGTTGAGTACATTTTATTTTAATTAATTTTAATTTAATTTAATTTAATTTAACATACAGCTTGGGAGAAGATTTGATATTCTCCACTGAATGGGTTAAAAAGGAATATAAAACCACAAAGTACTAGTTTAAATGTGAGTCCTAAATTATGGTAAACAGAACAATAAATACTTTGCTATTTTTCTCTTTCTAATTAACCAAGATGAATTTCATTATATAAATGTTTTCATAACAATTTGTTTCAAGAAAGGAAATAAGGAATAATCATAAAAACCATTTAAGTATAGGGTACAAATAAATTAAGAATTTTAACACAGGAGTTTTTAAAATTATTTAATTCTATTTAAAACTCTGTTTAAAATTATGATTTGAGAGGGATTAATCAGTGTCAACTACAGATCCTGCTTTTGCCAGGAAGTAACAAAACACAGTTTTCTTCAACATTCATGTTTAACCATTTGGTGCTCAGAATGGAGAGGGCCAAACACTAAGTGTGTATTCAGAAATTCAGAATTAATCAATTCCAAGTGGCTCAGAGCTAACAGAATTAATCATTCTACCTCCTGATCTGTAGTTATGTAAATCTAAATTTATTTTTTTCATATGTGAGAAAATTTTTTGGATAGAAACTGTAAATTTTTTGCAACATTTTGATAGCCATTTTTATACTTTGACATTATTCTTATGTATATTATTCTTACATATATTCTTATATTGTGTATTCTTATGTATATTCTTGATGTACATTTGTATATGTATATTATTCTTATGTATATCTTATGTATTTAGATCAAAAATCAATAGGGGCTGGGTGTGGTGGTGCACGCCTGTAATCCCAGCACTCACTTTGAGTTTGAGGCCAGCCTGGTATATACATAGTGAGTTCAAGGCCAGCCTGAATGGCATAGCAAAACCCTATCTCAAAAGAAAAAAAAAATTAATAGGGATATACTATAGAATGACATATCTTATACATTTTTATATTTAAAAAATGAAATCTGACTAAAATTGGCATGTAGTATACAATTGAATTCTGAAGTTGAACTGTATTACTTGCATGCCATTAAATAGCTATTAAGTAAGTTTTATTTCATTAAATATCTATGGATTAGTCAGCAGGAAAATGTAAATCGAATCTATGACATGATACTCTTTACAACCACTAGATGGCTATAATAAAGAAGGACAATAATAAGGATGTTATTAACATCCTGCTCCTGGGGGCTGGGATTTAGACCGCGTGCTGCATAAGCGCAAGAACCCGAGTTTGATCCCCGGTACCAAAAAAAAAAAAAGTCTCAGCAGGCTTGGTAGACTCCAGCCTCAGGGCCTTTGCACTCGCAGTCCTCTTTACAGAACATCCTGCTCCTGTTATTAACACACTGCTCCTGGGGATATAAAATGGTATAGCCAATTTGGAAAGAGTTAGTTCTTCAAAAAGTAAGATTATTCTTCAGCTGTATTATGCACGTGTACGGACTCCCTACAATGAATTGTAATCATTATGCACTGCAAACATGAATAAAAATTTTAAAAAGCAAATTACCCTATACCTATACTGTTCACAAAATGAGGAAGTATAGAAATAAACAAGATATGTGTTTAAGTTAAATTCGAATAATATATATAAATTTAAAAATATTTTAGAGAATTTTGCACATTATCTTTTATTTCAGTTTTTAAAAACCTCTCTTTATACCCTGAAATCTAATTATATTTCTATAAATGTCTATTTATTGATATGTGCTGCCAAAGTGACCACAATTAATCTCAATTTATATAAAATAGGTAAACATAAAATTATCATATGACCCACCAACTCTACTCCTAAGAGTATCCCCATGAGAAATGAAGTCATATAATCTGTCAAAGGACAAAAATCACAACAATTTAGTTTAAAAATCTTAAACTATATTTGTGATTCTAGAATGAGGTGACATTTTTTTCCATAAAATAGAATACATGCTCTAGTGACCTGACCAGAAAAGGTTACTGAAAAAACAGAAACAAAGAACAAAAATCAGACTGGTCATTTCAGAGTTACTTTCCCTGTCAGGCGCATACCAAGAGAAAGAACAATAGAAAACTGACTGGTTAGCATCAGGTTACTTCAAGTTACATTTTTTCTGTAAAGACTGAGGCAGAGAGAACTTTGTTACCATGCTAAATGAAACTGCCCTGTATGGGAAACTTGGCAGCTGGTATCTCTCTCTCCTGATTTCTTGGGAAGATTGGATAACAATTTAGTTTCTGTTTGATGAAATGGAATCTTAGTGTGATGACCTTAGTCTGATTTTTAGTCTGGTTTGCTGGGGCTTGGTGCGGGAACTTTGTCCAAAACAATGAACTTCTAGAATTTTTTCTTAATGGTTAACAAAAAAACTTGTACACTTCATAGCTGCATTATTCATAATAGCCAAAAAGCTGAACTACCTAAATGTCCATCAACAATGAACAAACAAATAAATGTAGCAGACCCATACAGTGTAATCATTCTATCATAAAAAGAAACTAAGTAATGATGCACACTACTCCATGGGTGAATTTTGAATAAGGTTGTACTAAAGGAAAAAAGCTGGACACAAAGGAGCACATATTGTGTGATCCTGTTTATATGGAATGGTCGGCATAGGCAAACTCATAGACATAAATGTAGATTAGTGACTGCGGGGGTGGGAAAAGGGGGCTAGTAAGTGACTGCTATTGGGTGTGCAGGGTTATCTTTGTTTTTAATGCTTTACAAGTTTGCATGTCAACCTTGCAGGGGGCCCATGCTAACCCTCTCTGGGTTATTCCTTAGTATATATGCTGTCAAAACAAGCACTGGAGGGTTTTCTTTTGAGTGAGAAAATGTTTTGGAATTAGTGGTGATGATTATATAGTGCTGTAAATATACTAAAAGCCATTGGATTGTACACTTTAAAAGGATGAATTTTATGGCATGTGAATTATATACCTCGATAAAGCTATTCTAAATAAAATCTATGGAGAATTAGAAACTTCTCAAAAACTTAGCACTGGGAGTACAGCTCAGTGGAAGGGCATGTGCTTAGCATGTGTAAGGCTCTGGGATCAATCCCCAGCACCAAAACAAACTAAAAAATAGTGTTACCAGATCCAAGTCCAATCTGTAGCAGCGGAGCATGGGGTGCATAGGGGCACTTCTCAATAAATAAGTGGATTTTGGGTTGCAGTTTGGGTACTCGGTCTCTGAAAGGTTCGCCATCACTGTCTAATCTGATTTCCAGAGAACATTGATTCACTGCTTATTTTTGATGTTTTTTTTGTTTGTTTTGTTTTTACAAAAAAGTGAATGCTACCTACATCATTCTGCAGCATGAATTAAAATGATTTCCTGGTGTCTTAGGCTTGTGCGGATCTGGGAAGAACGAGTAAGCTTAACCAAGCTAAAAGAAAAAGTCACCAGGGAAGATGGAAGAGTCATCCTGAAGATAGAGAAAGAAGAATGGAAGGTAAACTTTGTAGAATATTTGATTTTCCACCTTTTGCATTTGGAAAAGGAGCTGACAGCTTATTAACAGCTGAGGCCGTTAATAAAATCGAAATACTTAAGAGATCCTAATTTTAATAATGCACCAAATGGTTTCTGGCAACATGAACAATAGAAAAGAAACACAACTTCACAACTTTTTTTGCATACATTTAATTTGTTTCAACCCTAACCTTAAGTCATTTGTATTCTTTTCCTAAAACTTATAATAAGTATTTTCTCTCTGTCCGTAACAAATGATCATGTACCTAATGAAAATCCTATAGCTTTTTGAAAGAAATGCTTAATTAAAACTTCATAAAATCAAAAGCTTTTTAATTAGTTGTATGTCCTGAATCATACTCATTCTCTCTTTACATACACACAGACACACAGCTGCTTAATTGCATTAGGTATACTCTAATTTTTATAAAGGCTTCTAATCTTTAGGTCAGTGTTTGTTTTCATGCATACACTGTGCATATATTTAGCTAGGTGGTTAGTTCATTTATCTTCTCCTGTCTATTTAACACTAAAAGGGAAGTGACATAGAGTTACAAATAGCTGAAACTCAAAAGGAATCCTTCTCCACTGTTGGTGAGAGTGTAGACTGGTGCAGCCATTGTGGAAATCAGTGTGGAGATTTCTCAAGAAACTAAAACTAGAGGTTCCATTTGACCTATTCTTAGTGTCTTCCTGAAAGAATTAAAAACATCATACCACAGCGATATATGCACATCCATGTTTATAGCAGTACAGTTTGTAATAGCTAAATGTTGGAAACAGCTCAAATGCCCATCAACAGACGAGTGGATAAAGAAGATGTGGGTTTTTTTTTTAATAACATGGAGTACTACTCTGCCATAAAGAAGGATGAGCTTCAGACATTTATAGCTAAATGGATGGACCTTGAGACCTTACTCTTAAATGAAATAAATTGGACACATATGTTTAAATGCCACATTGTTTCTCTGGCATGAGAAACTGAAAGTGGAAATAAGGACCAAAATGTATAATGGATGTTGGGAAATGGGAAGAAAATGTTCAAATGGGAAAGGGAACAAGGGAGGAGGGAGGAAGAAAGGAAGGAAGGGACAAGAAAAAAGTGAAAATAGAAGGGAAAAAATGGAAACAAAGCTTCTGTACATAGGGAGGAGAGGGGGCTTGAGGTGGGGAATGGGAAAAATAAAATTTATTAATAATAGCTGAAACTCTTAAAATCCCTAATAAAAACACTCTTTTAAAAGTCTCATAAAATACTTCAAAATAGCAGTGAAAATGATGTAGGGGAAATGTAACTCCCAACTTGTTAGATGTCAACTGTGCTGAGTTCATGGTCCCACAACATTGAGGAATGAAGTTGTGAACCAAATGAAGAAGTTAGGAGAGTTTTATTGGAAATAAGGAGAAGAAGAATAGATCCTGGATTTCCAGGAGGGGTCCTGAATGCGGTAAATTATACAGCAAAGTCACAATGTGGCACAGTGTGGATCAAACTACAATCAGCCTATAAGGTTGCAAGTATAGCCAGTTAACTAATATTGATCCAATAGGGAAACAGGTCATGTAGCAAGGGTACATGGAAAGAACAAAGGCATTTTCGGGAGGGATGGGTCCAGATCCTCTGGTCACCCACCTCTGCGTCTCATGCTTATCTGGACTTAATGGTCTAGGTGGTACAAATTACAGTGTAATTCCAAGTTACTGTTTATCCCTTAGAGAGGCATGTAGGCCTGGCCACTGCATCTTTGTCTTGGGCCTGGCCTTCTTAGATGGCCTACAGCCACAATTCTGATGTCTTTATTTATTTAATTATTTATTTATTTTTGGCTGACTTCTTTGAGAGTCCAGTCCCTCTTTGACTACTTAGTATGTATCTGTTTCTAACAGCCTATAATAGAAGGCTTAAATTACTAATTAAGATAACTTTTTATATACTCGTTTTCTTTTTTAAATTAATTTTATTGATACATTTTAGGTATATAATATAATGACATTCATCATTGGAAATTTGTACCTTTACATAATCTATCTTGGTTCTTATTTTTTTCCCATTTCTCTTCCCTCCTTTCAATCCCTCCACCCCTCCCTATTTACAGAGACTTTGTTTCCATTTTTTCATTTTCTTATATTAATTGTATATTCTTGTTTTCAACAGCATATGTATTCTAGGGAAGCCTAGTAGAATAGAATCTTTAGGATAGACATCTATGTGTGTTCATTATTAATCAAAATATAATATTTTTGTTTATTCTGATTAGGGTTTAAAGTATAAAAAAGAAAAAAGAAGCCAGGCATGGTGGCGCATGCCTGTAATCCCAGCACTGGGGAGACTGAGGCAGCAGAATTGCTGCAAGTTCAAGGCCAGCTTGGGCTACACAGTGAGTTCAAGGCCAGCCTGAATTATACTGCAAAACTCTGTCTCAAAAATAAATAAATAAAAAAGAGGAAGAAAAAAAAAGAGTAAAGTTCTTATAATTGAGAAGTAGCACAAAGTTGTTGGAAAATTAATCCATTAAGGAAAAACTATTCCAAAATGCTTTTACAAATCAAATATCACACTTCGGTGTGGCATAGGACTATTATTTTTTAGATTATTTAAGTAATATAGTAACTGTAATTTCTTTTAGACTCTTCCTTCTTCTTTACTGAAATTGAATCAGCTTCAGGAATGGCAACTACATAGAACTGGTTTGTTGAAAATTCCTGAATTCATTGGAAGATTCCAGAACCTCATTGTGTTAGATTTATCTCGAAACACTATTTCAGAGATACCTCCAGGAATTGGTAAAGAAGACTGATTTTATTCCTTTGCTATTTTATTTACCTTCAGATGTGCTTTCTGGGGAGGGAGAATAGGCTCCTGAATAGCTGGGATTACAGGCGTGCCAGGCTCAGAGGGGATTTTTATTGATTTTTTTTTGATACATGGATTAAAGATCTCATCTTTCTGTACCTCTGAATCTAGAGACAAATTTAAATATTTAATCTAACTTGAAGCTTCCAGGGAACCCAAGTTTCTAGATGTACTGAAGTAATTCAAGATGAGATTTCAAAGTGTGAGAATTTGCATAAAAAACATTGTTCTGTAGATTTTGAAAACAGTATTGCTGGTTTCGTTATTCCACTTAAGTAGGTTAAGATAGGTTGAACATAATAAAGAAAAATAGAAGGATTCACTGAATGGGGGAAAATAACCCTGAAAGAAAAATTGTATTTTTTATTTTGTTTGTTGTGCTGGGTGTAAAATTCAGGGCCTTCTGCATGCTAAGAAAATGCTCTACTTCTGGGCTACTCCCTGGCCCAGTAAGTAATGTGGCTAACACAAAATGAAATTATTCTCTCTCCCATGGCACTGATAAACCCATCTCTTGTTCAAAGAAGGAACAGGATACAAACTGGAAAAAGGGAAGAATATAAGAACTGTGAATTTGCCAATGTACAAATCATTGATGCTATAACTCTTAATAAGTAGAAACTGTGTTCTATTGTGTGTTATTTTTTTGTAGGACTCCTCACTAGACTTCAGGAACTAATCCTTAGCTACAACAAAATCAAAACTGTCCCCAAGGAACTAAGTAATTGTGCCAGCTTGGAGAAACTAGAACTGGCTGTTAACAGAGATATATGTGATCTACCACAAGAGGTCAGAAAGATCTAACTAGTAGTTTACTTCTCAACTGTGTGATTGCTAAAAAATAAGACTAATAAGGAAATGCTCTGCATTTTATTTCAGGAAAAATATTTGGTGAAAATCATTTCCTATTATTATAAGGTTGGATTTTAATTAAAGATCTATTTTACATAAATGATACTTCTATTATTGTCACAGCCCTGACATTTTGTTGATCATCATCTTGGAGGCCAGAATGAGAGTTTTATTTATTAAATTCCCAGAATTGAGGACAAGTCAAAGTTGTAGTGATTACCTATTAAATATTTGACTTTAATGAGTAAATTATTATAAAGCCACAATGTAGTGACAGAGAGTGATCAGTTTTCAAGATAGAGAAGAATAAGATGTGAATGCTAGGAAATATATTTTCTTTTTTTTTTCTCGGTACCAGGAATCAAACTCAGGACCTTGCACTTGGCAGGCAGGTGCAGTGCCACTGAGCTAAATCCCCAGCCCAGAAATATGTTTCCTGTTAGCTTCCTAAACTATTAAGTAAAAGTGAGGCAATGTGATTAGAAAGCCTTCAAACTTTGTTTTGTTATGATGTCTTGTCATTGGTTAAACCAAATTGATCATATAAAAATAAATACTTTTATATTGCTTTTCAAACATATTTAATGTTATTAGAATCAGCAAGGGAAGTTTCCATGGAATTTTGCCTTGAAAAGTTTATATGGTAGAAGTTTTTATGGTAGAAGTTAAGAAAAATTAATAAAACTCAAAATAAAAAACTATTCCCTTTAGCTAATTTTCTTGAGGATCATATCAGACTTTTGTCTCCAAAACTAGGGAACATATCACGAATAACAGTTGCTCTTGCAAGTCAAACATGGATATATATTTCATCATATAATAGTTACATTTAATGAAACATATAATGACAAAAATCACACAGAATTTTTCACATGGAAGGCTAATAAATATATGTATTTTTCTAAATCTTGTTTTTCTGTTTCTAGGACTGGCTCTGTCACTAATGAGCTATGTGAATTTGTGCATGCCTTAATCAGTCTTTAGCTTAGTTTATTTACTTGGTGACAAATAACACTGGAATACTGAACTGAGACCTTCAGCCCAAGATGGTTTAATTCCCAAAGTGTAGCCTTTAAGTAGCTATGTGGCCCTGGACACACCATTTGCATAACTAGATCTCAGTTCTGACATGTGCAAAATTAGAACTGCTTTAATTGCTTTATTATCTTTTCAATTTTCTAAATAAAATAAAAACTTCTAGTACTACTAAGAGGCCTGCAATTGGAGACTCATCTGTCAGACATTGATTGTACACACTAGATACACACAAACATATATTTGCTAGTGTAAAAGCAATCTTTTTATACTCCATTTTGAGCCATTTGAAAATGAATCTATTGGAAGACTCTGCAGAAGGTTTATTTATGATTTGAATTCCAGAGTTGGAGAAACAGCATCGCCTGCTAGACAGAATCCTGCAGGTTTTTTGTACTATAGTGTGTGTGTGTGTGTGTGTGTGTGTGTGTGTGTGGTGCTGATGTTACAGAAGGAATCTGAACATGCTTTCAGATGGAAATAAAATATTAGCACTTTCCTAGCCAAATACATAGCTTTTGTTTGGTTTGATTTGCTTTTTTGGTAAAAATTAACTAAACTTTCACACCTTGAAACTTTCACCAGGATGTAGAAGGAGGAAAGAAATTCTGAGGCGTTAGGTCCACAAAACTTGAGTTCACAGGCAGGTGTGATGCTGCACATCTAATCCCATGTTATGGCTTGTGTCTAGATGTCCCCCCAAAGCCTCATGGGGTCGTAAGTAGCTTTTTCAGAGGTGGCTGGATCTAGAGTGTGTGATGCTGGGATTAAGGGTGTGTGGTTACTAAACCAGTAGACTGCTTGGTTTGGCACCGCCCTAATCCCCGTAGTCTGGATAAAAGGGGCAGAAAGATGCTGTTAAGGTCCTCTTGTTGCTTTTGCTGTCTTTCACCACCATGAACTGTTGCCCCACTACCATGTGCCACCCTACCTTGGAGCTGGCTGATTATGGAGTGAAATTTCTACAAACTGTTAGCTAAATAAACCTTTTTTCTTTTAACTTTGAGTTAAAGTTATTTTGAGTGTCGGGTATTTTGTCTCAGCAACAAGAAAAGTTAACTAAGACATCTCAGCTCTTGGGAGGCTGAGGCAGGAGGACCGCTTTGAGTTCTACATATTAAGTTCAAGGCCCGCCTGAACACATAGGGAGACCCTGTCTCTAAATAAATAAATAAATAAATAAACAGTAAAGTTCCATCATTTTTAGTTTCATGGCTTGTCTGAGCCATTGTGGCCATAAATTGGCCATAATGACACTCCTTTTGTACAGTTAATGTCAGAATTCTAATTTACTTATTTAAGGTGTAATAATAGATCACTGTGTAATTTTCTCAGACAAAGTGGGGAACACAGATAATCAAGAGATATTTTTAAACAAATAAATTAGAGCTATATGCATCAATATGAATATATTTTAAAACAGATTAGATAAAAAAGCAAGTTCAAGAAAGATAAGTATAGTATGATACTCCTTAAATTAAAAAACATAAAGTACTGAATTTTATGAAAATACAATAGGTATATATAGAAACACATAGAAAACATTTATATATAGTAATAAAAACATTAAAAAATATGCATGGCCATGGTAGATGTATTCAGGATAGGCACTGTCTCTGAAGAAGAAAGGAGGAGTGGGTACAGTCATATTGATATATGTTCTTTGTTTTATTGTTGGGGTTGTTTTTGTGGTACTGGGGATTGAATCCAAGACCTTTGGACTGAGCTACATCTCCAGCTCTTTATTTTAAAAATTAATTTGAGCAAGGTTTTCCCTCAATTGCTAAATTGATCCAGATGCAACTTGTAATCTTTAATCCTCCTGCCTCAGCCTCCCAGAGTGTTGAGATTACAGGCATGAGCCACCGTGTCCAGGTGACATTTTTGTTCTCAAACTGAGCACCCTAGTGTGTGTTATTTTATTATTAATGATTTGGATTGCTTATTTCATTTCAAAATAGAGTTACCAAGCATTAAATTCAGTGTTTGAGATAATGTACATAAATTGTCAGGCATAAAGTTTTAGAAAAGATAACTATTATTGTAAAAATTAAATTTTTCCATAAAATTCTCAACTGCTAGATGAAAGGAAAACATAGTAATATATGTTCTCAGATAATCAAAGAAAAAACATTTTGCCACCCACACAAGTCCTATTAGCCCTGGAAATGGGTTAGTTTGGAAGATGAATTTCTTTTGATAGATGCAATTTCTTTAAATCTGTGTGTGTGTGTGTGTGTGTGTGTGTGTGTGCGCGCGCGCGCGCACTAGGGATTGAACCCAGGGCCTCACCTATGCTAAGCACGTGCTCTTTATGATCAACATCTCTAGTCCCAAACAGATACAATTTCTAACAGTTTTTCATCTCATTGGAAGCAATTTATTTTTATATTTAATTTGTTGTGCACTACTATGCTTAAAGCCCAAGTGTAACATGAACATTGTTTAATATGAAATAATTCCTTCATCGATGTGTTTCTTCTAGTAGTTTACATTGTAGAAATTTATTTTGAAAAGCCTTGCTTTCCTCTTCAGCTCAGCAATCTCTTAAAACTCACTCACCTTGATTTGAGTATGAACCACTTTACTACAATCCCTCTTGCTGTGTTGAACATGCCTGCCCTTGAGTGGCTGGACATGGGAAGCAACAGACTTGAACAACTTCCTGGTACTATAGAAAGGTAAAACAAATAGCTTTTTATGCTACTGACAAATAGCTTAAAACCACCTGTGAAAAATAAGAAACAATGAATTGAACAAAACAAAAAGGATCCTGAGCATAATCAACTACAGTAGATCCCATATAGTTTGAAATATGCTATGTTTCAACAGAATATTTTCATTGATTCCAAATAAGTAAAAAAAGGTGTAGAGAATGGGAAAACTGGCTGACTTCAAGACATTAACATGAATATGCCACAACAATAACAACATTGCTTAATGCCTGCCAGCCACTTCTGTACACTTGAGAAAGGATTCCCCAAGGTCAATTAGTAGGCATTTAACTACTTAGGATTTGAACGCAGGCATCCCTGCCTGAGTCCATGCTGTTAACCGGTGTGTGTACTGCCTTGCCCCTTAATGGCCATTGTAATGATTTCTCTGGACACGCTCCCACCCCCATCCCTCTCTGTACTATGGATCGAACCCAAGGCTACATCCCTATCCCTTCTTAAAAATGAGTTGCTAAATTACCCACGCTGGATTTGAACTTGTGATCCTCCTGCCTCAACCTCCCAGGGTGTTGGGATTATAGACATCTGTCACCACACCCAGTTGGCATAGTAATAATTCTGGATTATTCTTGCAAGGTTCAGATGAGATAACATTTATTACTCTTTAAGAAAACTGTGAGAAAAGTGAAGAATTTTAAAATGTTGATTTCATTTCTACCACCAGAGGATATGAGTACTATATTATAGCAATTAACTCCCTGATATAGTTTCCCTAGTAACCAGTTAATATACTCAGTTAATTCAATTAGTATATTGGCTAAATGAGATACATTTGATTTTTAAGGTAATAAGAATTCAGCTTTTCATATTATATTTGACTAATTGCATGAAACTCTTAAATCTCCAGAATGCAGAGTCTACATACATTATGGCTACAACGGAATGAAATAACATGCTTGCCAGAAACAATCAGCAATATGAAAAATCTGGGTACTCTTGTTCTCAGCAACAATAAACTGCAAGATATTCCAGTATGCATGGAGGGAATGGCAAATCTGAGGTAAAAAGCTGTACATACAAAACTGACCTGTTCATTTCAGGCCAAAGAACAAAGTAATATGGAAAAATTTTTATTAATAAATAAATTTGAGTTCTTATTTCCATGAATGTGTATTTTTATGAATGTACATACTTTAAAAACATTTTCAATGCAGAAATTCCACACACATACACAGACAAATACACTTTCTTTTTCTTTTGCAGTACTGGGGATTGAACCAAAAGTTATATCCCCAGCCTTGTCATTAATTTTTTACTTTGTGACAAGGTCTTGCTAAATCAACAAGTCTGGGCTTGAACTTTCAGTCTTCCTATGTCAGCCTGCCAGAATCCTGGTATTACAAGCAGGCACCACCATGCCCAGTAAAAATTGTATAATTTGATTAGTATTCATATAATCTTTTCTCAAATATTTAAGAAAGAATCCTTGAAACTAAGACAACACTGAGATTTATCAGCTTTGAGAAATGTCTTATGTTGGTAAGATTTTCATGAAAATTCTCTTTATACTTCTAATATACCTTATTAGCAAAAACCCCCACAAAAAACCAAAAGGATAAAAACAACTATTTTTCTCCCAAGTAACTACTAATGGACACAGGCTATTATGTAACTCATAGTACAATCTTTTACTAATTACTATCAGAACTCCATTGTGTGTTTTCTTTCCAAGATCTAATTTGCTGACAGTGAGAATAAGAGAACAGACAACCAAAACTTCCCCAACAAAATCACTCATTTACTCAGCATCGCTTCTCACCCTTCCTTTACTCAGCAACTATTAGTCCTGTATTAAATGGTGAAGACACAATGATAAATAAGACACAGGTCTGTAAAGTTGGCAGCAACTTCCTTCACAGCATTAATCATATAGTTAAGATGCATTAAAATTGTTCTTATAAGTTAAACTATCAAATGTATGCTATGAACTAATAGTTGCTATATTTATAATCTTTGAAAGTAAATTGTCTCCAGCTAATATTTTTTTCTTCTAGGAAAGAAACAAAAATTCATTGGATATATCGTATCTCACCAGTTAAAAAACAGCAATTTAGCATATTATCATTTAACCTTTATCCAGGGAAATGTACACCTCTATGGCATCTATAAAAATATTTTTATTTTATTGTGTGTGTGTGTGTCTGTGTGTATACTGCTAGGTTTGTCAACTTCAGAGACAACCCACTGAAATTCGAAGTAGCACTTCCTCTCAGTGAAAGCACAGATGAAGACGAGGAACAGGAATTATTTGGCCTTCAGTTTATGTACACATATATACAGGAGTCCCGCAAAAGAGCAGGTATAAGATTTGTATATAACAGAGATATTAAATCTTTTCTCTTTTGGGGGAATACAGGAGTGTATATATAGTTGACTTCTATCTTATTAAATCCTTTATTGATTTCTATCTTGCCTTTTCTACAAAATTCTGGTTTTTTGGACAATATTGTGGGAGAAAAAAGTGAAATTCAACTCCGTTCATAATTCGGATAAGGTCTGGAAGAGAGAGGTTGTAAAGATATTAAAAATCTTTTAAGTGGAATCAGGAAATAAATTCCTTGGCCAAGCACTTGAAACTCAAACAAGGGAATGAAGACTTAACTCTTTTTACTTTGTTTTGGTTTTATTTGTTTTTTGAGACATGGTCTCACTATATAGCCCAGGCTGGCCTTGAACTCATGGTAATACTCCTGCCTCAGCCTCTTGAGTACTGAAACTTTGATGCATGCCTGGCTCAAAGACACAATTCTTAACAGCTTCATTACCTCAATCTACCAGCTTGTTATACATGTCAGTTTGAGCATGAACAGATTTCTGCCATTCCCTCTTTCTGTCATCATCAAAAAAATGATTTTACTTAGGAATGAAAGATGTTAAGAGAAAGGTTTTTTTGTTATTTAGTTTTGCAGTGCTGGGGATCAAAGCAGAGCCTCAGACATGCTAGGCACTCTACTACTGAACTGTATCTCCCAGAACATGAAGTTTTGATATATAGATCTCAACAAATTAGTCTAATTTAGACTTTTTTCAGTACTAAGAATTGAACCCAGGGCCTTTGCACTGAGTTACATCTCCAGCTCTTTATATATTTCACAACAAGGTCTCATTAAATTGGTCAGGTCAAGCTGAGTTTGGACTTGTGCTCCTCCTACCTCAGCCTCCCAAGCAGCTGAGTTTATAGGTCTGCATTACCATACCCAGCTAAATTGGTTTTTAAAATTTTATTTAAGAAAGTGTCTAAATTAAATCATGATTATGAGAATAGGGCAAAGAGCACAATTCTTTTCATAAAAGCAATGGGAACAATAGTATAATAGAAATCATGGCTATAATTTGCTAAATTGTGAAGTTTTTGACTGACAAGGTAAGACTTTAGTTCAAAGCAACAAATACTTTTTAAAAAAGTATAGTCAAACAGTTTTTCCACTAGAAAATCAATTTGCCAATATCCAGTGGCAGATGTAAAAATCTAAATTATGAGAATAAGTGATTGAAATCAGTATATGCCAACATCCAGTTTAGGAAGTAATGATTAATTCTACCGTAGCAGGGTCACAGAAGCATAGAGGACAGATTGGGAGAATACAAGGAAAAAGTGTCCTAATAGTCTGGGGCCTAGTTTTGGAAACAGGATAAATATGTAAGAGACAAATAGGTAGAATTGTTAACTGAATGAAGATGAGAAGAGGGAGTAGTTCAGGGATGCAAAGGACAACTGAATGGCTGGTGGTTTGGTGGGCACAATCAGGTGGAAGAAGCAGATGAGCTCGTTTTAACAGTAAATTTGATGCACCTGTGGGACAGGCAGGACATGGTCACTGTAGGAATCAGCGATGATGAACCTATGGCACCTGTGGTGTAGTGGGCTGTTTGTTATCATCGAAAACTAAAGTGTCACCATTGCTGGTATAAGTGGTCTGACATTCAAGAAGGGGGTTTGCTGGACCTGTATGCCCAACTTGGTCACTTTCTCATGACATGTGAGAAAAATCAACCTAAGGCTAGAATGGTCTAGGTTAAGTTTACTTTCCCATAAAGTACTCAGTACCATATCAGAAACACATCAGTAAACTAAATGATCCAGAAGACCGAATCAATATAATTCTTGCATGTATATAAATGCATCATGAAACATAACTGAGATTATACCTTTTGTAGAATATCTTTTATTTCTGGGCATAAATTGTTGAATGATACAAAATACATTTTGACACATGAGCATTTCTGACAATAAAATCAGGTTAATTATTGAATGATGAATTATCTTCATTTATGTTCTTTAGATTAGGGAGCATGGGTAACTTAAAAATAAGCAAATTACCTTACTTTAATAATATTTGACATAGACTTATAACAAGAGGAAAAAGTTAAAGAGATAATAAGGCCAGGGATTTAGCTCAGTGGTTCTGGCACCCAAGGTCCCAAGTTTGATCCCCGGTACCAAAAAAAAAGATAATAAAGCAAAAGCCTGCCTATTGTTATTAAAAATAGATTCATGAATTACTACTTTTAGTTAATATTTATTATTTACTTTGTGCTTGGAATGGTTCTAAGCATTTTACTTGTGTCATCTCATTTGATGCACAAAACAACCTTGTGAGGTAGGTTTTATTATCATCATCATTATCATCCCCATTTTAAGAGGAGAAAGTTGAGGCACAAAGAGATAAGTAGTTTGACCATGGTCACCCACTGAAAGGTGGTGGGGTTAGGATTTGAACCTAGGCAGACTGACAAAACACCTGAGATTAAATTAAAGTAGAAAGGTCAGGAATTAAAAATGGGTAGGCTTCTCGTTTACAATTCATATAATTATAGACCTACAGGACAAAAAGTTACCTTAGAATATCATTATAATATTTGAAATTAGTAATTCTGCTTCTTTGCCTTTGCATATGTTTTGATAATTAAGACAGTTTTTACAGGGTTGGGGATTTAGCTCAGTGATTCCACTGCCTGCCTTGCAAGGACAAGAACCCGGTTCGATCCCCGGTACCAAAAAAAAAGAGACAGTTTTTACAAATAAATGCAGAAACAAACCAAGGATAAGACATGGACGAGAATAACAGTCCTATCATATGTTTGGTTTAATATTTGCTTGTGCATAGAAAGCTTTTATCAGTTAAATAAGGCCTAAATGTGACAAGATTTTTGGTTTTATTATTTAAATTTCCACCTTATTCCAAGTTATTTTCCCAAATGGGAGAGAACATACTTCACTGTTCATATTTACATATGTAGGAAATAGCCTGATAAATTATACATATATGTGTATGTATAAATTAGAAGCTACTTGCAAATTTCAAGTATATTTTGTGATTTATGTTTATAAATATCTTTTTAAAGTCCTATGATAATTCAACAAAAAATGATTTTTTTTCTTGAAAACATCTCCTCAGTTTTGGTGTTTGTCATGGACTAATTCTGGTAATAAATAATTACATGTATGGCTCTGGAAGCCAGAAGGTGATTTCATTACTGATTGTGAACATCCTTTCCAGATCTGTGGGTTTCTACTTGTTTGTTTGCGGTTTTGTGAGACAGGGTCTCACTATGTAGCCTGGTCTGGCCTTGAACTCATGATCCACCTGCCTGAGCCAGCCTCCCAAGTGCTGGGATTACAGGCTTGTGCCACCATTCCTGGCTCCAGATCTGTATAGAAAAAAGAAATTCACACATATGCTAAATTCTAAGATTGGCCCTTGTTATAAACTGACAACTGATTATTACATCTTGAACCTGAGACATAAAAAAATATTAAATAAAACCAAAGGAAACAAATTTCCCACTTAATGTAAATAGAAAATCATTGTTAATTACAAGTTGATGTGTTATGTGTGTTTCAGATGACCAAGTCAAGTGCTCAACTACTTTACCGACTGCTATAAATACTGATGAATAATATAATTCCAAATGCCCTGCTGAAGAGGATTACTTTCAGAATTTGGTGAATACTCTCTGAATTTCTCAAGTAAAAAGCAAAGCTACTGCCACAGATGAATGAGGCCACAGTATTTTTAAAGATAATATTATCTACTATTCAAATTACATTTTTGTAGATATAAAAATATAATTTTAAAAGGTTTTTTTTTGGTGGAAGACAGATGATATTCAAATTTCTTTTCTATTAGGCAGTTGTTTCTGGTGATGAAGAATGAATAGGTAAAGCAGTTAACAATACATTTTCCAAAGACACCAAAGGGTCTGTATAGTATTGTAAAGCAGGATTAAATCCCTTCTGCTCTAAATACTGGATACGGCCTTGGTCAATCAGCAATTTACAAAGATGTCCTATTTTCTTCTTTTCTTCAACAGTAAGAAGCCTAAGTTGAATAAACATACAAAAATTTATTAAATTGTTATAAGGGCTTATAAAAATTGTCACTTTTATTAAGAAGCTGTTAAATATGCTATGTCCCACGCTTCCAAGATGTATTTTATGATCAAAATAAAAATGTATTCTAACTTACTCTAAAATTAGATTGGAAAATATATATTTATGAATAAATTTTTATAATAGTCATTGAAAAGGAAAGTAGCCCCCTCTTATTAATAGTTCTACTTTTTGTGGTTTTTAGTTGACTGAGCTTAATTGTGTTCTGAAAATATTACATAGAAAGTTAACCAAATAAACAATGTAGACATTTTAAATTAGTGTTGTTATGAGTAGCATGATGAAATCTTGTGCCAGCCCACTTCTTCCCACATGGGACTTTAACCTTCTCTTTGTCTAGCATAGCCATGCTGTACACATTAGCCCGTTAGTCACTCAGTGTCTCAGTTATCAGATTGAGTCTGGAGGTACTGCAGTGCTTGTACACAGGGTTTGGTACTATCCAGCTTCAGGCACCCACTACAAGTCTTGGAGGGTATTCCCCATTGATAGGGAGGGGGAGAAATGTACTGTATAGCAATAACAAAATATTTCTCCTTTAGTGTTGTGCATTTTTAAAGTAGTCACTTACCCAGGTAAGCTGTCAGTGCTCTCATCTGTGATTCTGCATTCTCCACTGTCATGCTCTTCGTTATCATCATTCTGATCATCTTTTCTCTTTGTAGTAATATCTGAAGTTTCCAACGATGTTTTCTGCATCCCACAAGTCGCCCAACTACTCATTCTCTGGAAATAGTGGAATTCCACTGCTCCAAGGCCTAGCGCCCTGAAATATTCTTTGCCCACATAATGTCTCCAATCACACCTGTGGTGACAACAGAGTGCAATAACAATGCCAGCCACAGGAGTCCACTTCTCTGCGACATTTTTTTCACTTCCTTCCTTGGTCAAAGTGTTAATTTCTTTTTCTGTTTTATCATTCTTTATGCGTTTGGCTAAAGGTTCTTCATTCCTTTCCTCATAACTGGCAGCATAGGTTTCAACCAAACATCGTAATGCAAGATCTGCAAACACAATTATGTGGCCCCCCAAACCACATCATCTTTAAAAATAAGTATTTTTTTTTACATTTTTTAAAACAGTATGGTTTTTAAAAATCCAACAACAAAAATAATAAAAGACCTACTTAGCTTTATACTTATATCACAAATCAACTCTGTGCAAATTTGCTCATTTCTGTCTTAATTTCTCTAGTGATTTATTTTGCATAAAGCCTACTTCCCAATAAAACTATCTGAAGCTCTCTACAATCTGAAACATTTATGTTCAACTACTTGGATTGGCTCTCATTTCTTCTACCCTGGCTGAGGAAATGACTTCTATAGAAAATACTTGACCAGGTGTGGTGGCACATGCCTGTAATCTCAGCATTCTGGGAGGCTGTGACAGGAGGATCACAAGTTCAAGTCCAGCCTAGGCAACTTAGGGACTTCATGAGACACTGTCTAAAAATAAAAAATAAAAAGGGCTAGGTATCTAACTCAGTGTGAGAGCCCTGGGTTCAGTCCCTACCTAGTACAGGGAGAAAAAAACCCAAACCAGAAAACATTTATCTACCTATACTTATATTTCATGGGAGTTTTAAAGTTAAGAAATCCAAAGAAATAAATTAAGGAAAACAATTTTGTCAAGAAACTAGTCTTGAAATGTAAGATAGTCACTGCAAATTCTGATGAACTGAAGTTGCAAAACAGGCGATCAGAATGTGGAAAGGAGGCTTTGTTGAGTCATCTTTCTATACTTATGTCTGCACTCAGCAAGTATTTAATGAATATCTTTTGTGTGCAAAGCTTTGAGGATATAATGATTAACACATACAAATTTAGTGTTTTTAGTCCATATTCAAATGAAAAAAATTAATACATTTTAAAAATTTTTAAATGGATTTTTGATGATGAAAACTGTTACATTGTTGACTGTATCTGAAAGACGACAAATATACACCACAAAACTCCACATTTTCTCTGATTATACATATTGTGTATAATCAATCAAAAATGAATGTATATTCTTGAATTTTATTTTCCTAAAATGTCACAAGTGAATATTAAATGATCTGATATTTCACAAGTAAATTTAATTCAATATATGAATTTAAGTCATCAAATATTATTTCAAACTTATTATCTGGAGCAAGTGACAGCTAATCTAGTATTTCATAAACTTTTATTTTCTTCTTTTCTTTCCTTTTTTTTTTTTAATTTTAAAATGGATGTCTCACTAAGTTGTACAGGCTGGCCTTGAATTTACAATCCTCCTGCCTGAGCCTCCAGAGTAGCTAGGACTACAAGTATAACACTGCACTGAGCTTCATAATCTATTATTTTCTAAAAAATGTATTCAGGCACCATTTTATTCATATTTAACTTAAGTAAATGATTTTCAGAAATAAGAATAACCAGAAAAAATGTTAAAAGGAATAAGTTATTTCAGAATAAAAAGGAGCTTTAACAATCTATCTTAACTTTTTAAAATAAATTTTATTTTATTGTATCCCATCCTCCCATGGACAAAAGGTTTGTTTCCATTTTTTCCTTCTATTTTCACTTTTTTTCTTGTTCCTTCCTTCCTTTCTCCCTCTTAATTCCTTTTCTTAATTGTTTTTTGTTTGTCTGTTTGTTTTTGAGAAAGGATCTCACTCTGTAATTCAGGCTGGCCTTGAACTTCCCTCCTGACTCAGCCTCCAAGTGCTGGTATTACAGGAGTACGCCACCACACCTAGCTTCTACAATGACCTTAAGGGATAAACCTACACACTTAGAAGGGGAAAATGAAACAACAAATTGGTAGCTAAGATCATTCATTCATTCATTCATTTGAATATTCATTGAGTTCTTGTTATAGACCAAGCATTGTAACTAAACAATTAAAAGACAGTAAATTAAAGTTGTATAGAGGGTATTCCCATTATACTAAGGAAGCTCATCTTATTTAAGGAAGCACCCTGAAAGTGGTGATAGCTGAGCACTAAAAGTTGAATAGAAACTGACCAGTTTTTTGTTTGGATGACAATGGAATTCTAAGAATAGTGGGTATAGTATGGTATATGGCACAGTACATAGGGTTTGATGTTGCTGAACAGTAAAGCTGGCAAAGACCTACCAAAGAGTTTAAAGAAGGGAAAAGACACATTCAGTGTATAGCAGTTGGGTCTGAATATTAATACCGAAGGACAGATAGGGGAAGGTGACTAAGAAATTATCAGAAAGAATGGCTCAGAAGAAAGGGAAGAACTGGGAAAGAAGTGTCACAGACGAGAAGGAAACAATGTCAAAAAGGAAGAGCAGCAGCAGTAGAGATGAAAGGGGAATTCAGATTAGAAGGGGAAAAGTGTATGGAAATGGCCATTGTAGGTTATACTTATGAGAAACCTGGATTACATGAGAAGAGTCAAAGGTGTGTGCCTCCCCCAACCCCAAGGATGGAATTGTTTACTTCAGAAGGCTTTTATGAAGGGTAAATAAGGTGTGTGAAGTATTCTAAAACCTATGAAGGACCACTCAATTATATAGTACTCAAAGTCTTTTTCAGACAATTGAACAATGTCTTGTAAGGGATTTGGGTTCCAATTTGTGTGGATGATGAAACCAGAAGCCAGGAATAAGATGTAACAACAGCTAACATTTAGTGAGCACTTCACATATAACCTTGTAAATTATATTATCATCGTTTGTGATGGATGAGGCAACCAAAGCTCAGAAAGGTTAAAATTACACAGAAGAGCTGAAAGATTGATTCCTAAGTGCATGATGTTTCCACTTTACCATGCTAGGTCTGATAAAGTTCTAAGACAAGATTTTTCCTGGCGTAAAATTTGTTTTTTCCCAGAATCAGGACCTTATGCTTGCCAGACAGGCGCAGCACCACTGAGTCCCAGAATCTTGAAACACAATGATCTTCTAGTGGGACAGGTTACTGTCCTGTATTTGATATAACACAGGGCCAGTGCTACTATGAAGACTGATGAGCTATAAACATAAGAAATCTGAACTCCTCAAAGGAGACCACTAAAGCAGCTAGGGCCATTTAAGCTCTAATGTGATATGTCCATTTAAACATTATTAGTGTGTTTACATACCTGTTGCCACACCACAGAGATGTTTTCCAATTCCTACCACAGGCAGTCTTCCTTCTCTTAGAACAGGAATCTTGTCTGAAATAAAAGGAAGTAAGAATTAAGTTAGCACTTTTGTGAGATAAAAGAGTTAATGTGACCTTCTAAGAGAAAAAATTAATTAGAATCTTAATTTTAAACCCAGTGATTTATATATAAATGCCAGGTTATTTCTCAAAGCTGGGTTAAAATTAGTAGATGAAAGATGTTGCTCAGATACATTTGCATTATTATTTTTTAAATAATAAACTACAGAAAAGGTAGAGAAAGGACACTAAGGAGAATGAGGGGTGTGTGTATATGAAATGTGAATTTCCCAGTGATGACTTATTTTCTTTGGCATGGTATAAAATTCTAGGAAGTATCTTTTATACATTAGCAAGGCAGACAACTATATCCCATTTTTAATGATTTTGGTAAAGTCATGTCTATAGGAAGAAGGACAGTTCATGATATGAATAGACACAAAATTAATTTAAAAGGACAAAGAAGCAATTTAGGACATATTATCAAAATGTCTAAACTCTACCTAAATATAACAATTCATTTCCAGTTGATACTGAAAAATACTTTCAATCATAATTCAGTTTACATTAATTTGTTACATATAATATTCTATATTAATAGCAATGGATTAATTTGTTCTTCATGAAGCACCTGCTCTGCAGGATTGGATTTTCTGCACGATTGGATTTCCAAGCAACCATCAGAGTTTGAAACATCTGTGATTTATGGTAAAGCAAAAGAAAGTTATGCAACTTACTCAAACATAAGTGTTGAATATCAATTTGAAGTCTTTCAAACACTGAATTTTTCTTTCTGTGTTTACCATCTACCTGCATAAACAATATTATTAACAGTGGTTTTTCATGTTACACAAAAGCTTAATGAAAATATTTCTATTTGTTTTAAAAAAGCAGAGTAAATGATTTTCCATCTTATTTTTTACTATTTAAAAATAGAATAACAAAATTTAAGACTGCACAATCTAAGCTAGACATAGTGGCACATGCCTGTAATCCCAGCACTCTGGGAGGCTGAGGCAGGAGAACTGTAAGTTTGAGCCTAACCTGGGCAATTTTGTGACATAGTGAGATCCTGTCTCAAAATAAAAAATTTTAAATAGCGCTGGTTGTGTAGCTTAGTAGCTCCTCCCCCAAAAGGCATACTTTTTGATGAAAACTCCAAAACAATATCATGGAATTTTTTTTTTTTTTTTTTTGGTATTGGGGATTGAACTCGGGTCCTTGCGCTTATAGGGCAGGCAGTGGTGTGACTGAGCTAAATCCCCAGCCCTGTAAAAACACATTTTTTTTTTTTGTACCAGGGATTGAACTCGGGACCTTGAGCTTTCTAGGCAGGCACTGGAACAACTGAGCTAAATCCCCGTCCCAGGTTTAAATTTTTTTTAATCAATTATCATGTACAGGTTATTTCTTTTAACCTTAACAATGTATGACTAACAATGAAATTAAGGTTCACAGATGTTCGGTGACTTATCTCTGATTATTTGCCAGCTCCTTTATCTTTGTCACTTCTGGTATTTTATTTTCAGCTCACTCTCCCTCTCTCTGAAAGATCACAACCATTTTCATCTATACCCACATGCCTGAGACTTAATCTACATTTGTGGCCCAACTCTCTCTGAGGAGCATCAGACACATCTCATTGTGAACTAGAAGGCTCTATACTTCAACAGCAAACTGAACACATCCAGAACCAAACTCTTTATTTCATCCTCCAAACCCATTTTTCTAGTCCTCCTTTTATATTTCCTATCTCAGGAAGAGTACCATTTAGTCACTTTCGCCATAAAAAACCTTATTCAAAATTATATGTTTCTCAAATTCAATGAATAATAAATCATCAAGTCCCGTGGCTTCCAACATCTTAACATTTCTCATGCTCTTCCCCTCTGCATCCCATTACAATGGCCTTGGCTCTCTGGCCCATTTCTTACTCTGATTATTCATTGCATAATATTATCTTTAATAATAATCTCACTTCAAGTCTCAGATTCTTCTGATATAGTTTTAATTGTACTTCTAAGAAAATTTTTAAAAACACTTTTTTACTTCACTAATATTTATCTATTCTTTTGAACTCCTCTTAACTGTCACTTCCCCCTTGAAATCTTCTATGACACACATACTAGACTAAGGTTGGTTCTCTATCTTCATTGTCCCATAGCATCAGGTATTCACCATTATTATAACATACTTAGCATACAGAACCCAATACTTCTGTACTGCCCAACTAGCTGTAAGTTTCTTGAAGGCCAGAACCAATTCTTAGCCAGGCATGGTGGCACATGCCCATAATCCCAGCACTTGGGAGGCTGAGGCAAGAGGATTGCCTTGAGTTTGAGGCCAGCCTGGACTACATAGTGAGTTCAAAGCCAGCCTGAACTACACAGTGAGACATTGTCTCAAAAAAAGAGAAAAAACCCAAAGTACCAAATCTTTTCCACTGAGTCCCAGCACACAGAGGACAAAGTTATACTTCTTACTGAGCATTAAATATGAAAGTTTTCCTTGGCTGCCTCTCCTCTCCAGTCTCATCATTGTTGCACTCTACTTCACATCACACACTCTCAACACACAGAAATGTTTCTGTTTCCTTGTTGCTTCAGGCATTTGGTTATACTGCTTTTGCTTCCTAGAACCCTTCTCAAACACTCATCTAGGGAACACTATTTCACTTTTCAAGATTTAGTTCAAAATTACTTTTTCTGTGTAGTCATTCTTTTCCCTGACATACCATCTGTCACTCCTTCCTTTGAAGCTTGCACTACTTTGTACAAACCACACCCCTCATATCTAAACACACTGCAATTGTTTATTTATTTGCTGATCTCTCCTTTCTAAACATAAGTAATCTCTCCTTTTCCTGTCTCTGCAATGGGCTTCTCTTTTTTTAACTTTCTATACCCAATGTCTATTATGGTGCCCGAGAGTATACTCAGTAGGTGTTTGAGTGAACAGTAAGTGGTGGAAGTAAAACCCCAAGACATCACACTAACCTACATCCCCAGCCCTTTATTTACTTACTTACTCAGAGACAAGGTCGAACTAAATTGCTAGGTTGTCCAGGCTGGGCTTGAACTTAGTGCTCATCCTGCCTCAGCTTTCCAGTGTGCATGGATTACAGGTATGTGCTAACAGCTGGCACCCAATGCTTCTAAGTCCAGCTTACGATTAGCTCTTTCTGTATTCTCCTGTCTTTGCAAATAATTCTAAGAACTCAGATCATAGACTATTAAAATTTAGATTTAAAAATTTACCTTCAGTTTAAAAGTTTTCAATATACTTAGTACTGATAAAAAGCTATAATCAAATGCACAAAAAAGAAAAATCATTTTAGAAGACACATTTCTATCATTTTTTTCCTAAATAAGAAAAATGTAAACAAAATTTGGTTACTAATATACTGCAATTGCTTCACTTACCTTGAATCTTGTGGTCACTTTTTCTACTAGGATGAAGTGAACTTTTTCAGCATCTTTTAAAGCAATATCAACCCAGTGAGATAATTTTCCCTTTCCTGCTCCAAACTCAACAAAGCATCTTCTTGGGCCAAGTAATTTTAATTTTTCAATGTTACCTAAAAGAGAAGCCTACAAACTTCACAAGATTATTTTATAAACTAAAGCAAACACATTTAGCTTATATGGGAAAACAGCAAGGTAATTTCTATATAAGTCTGTATGGTCATATTGATAATTTGTTTGACTTTAAATGTTTTGGGTCTTACTTGTAAATACTTAATACTCTACCCAGAAACATATCCATATCAAATATTTTTAATATTTTATACATATTTTTGAAATGGAAATATTTTTGAACCCTGAAAAATAAACTAAATAAAATCTTAGTAATAACTATGTTGAGAAAGAACAGAAAGTTAGTTTTTTTTTTGGTACCAGGGATCGAACTTGGGTCCTTGTGCTTGCAAGCCAGGCGGCGGAACCACTGAGCTAAATCCCCAGCCCCAGAAAGTTAGTTTTAAATGAATGTACAGGGTAGTTATTGGGGCCTAAACATACCTGCTGCTTTAGGTGCTTGACTGCAGAATCACCATTTTTAGGGTCATTAAGGGCATCATGTAATGCTGGATGGGACATAATGTGATCTTCAAGTGTAGAATTCAAATCTGTACCAAGTATAAACACGACAGCGTAAGCAACCAAATATGAAACTATAGGACCTTGAACAATGACAGTGACATCTTGTAAACCAGTATGGCATCAACTCATATACCACCTAATTACTCTAAAATAATTTAACTAGCATGTTTAGGCTAGTTAGACTTACCTTTACTTGCTTTTCTCAATTTCTTAATTAAGTTTTCCAACTGCTCTTCAGATAGAGAAGAAATTGGAACCTATATACAAAAATAAAACTAAATAATGTAGCCAAAAAATTGCTTTAAAGTAGTATGGCAGAAACTGGATAGAGGCTTAACAGTTGGGCAAATCCCAATGGCAGCTTAGGCTTTTCTTTCTGATATAATCTCTTCCCTAAGCTGCTATTAGGATGGCCCAACTGCTAATGTCTACTCAATCTCTGCCATGCTACTTTAATCCCCTAACGTCCTTAGTATCAAGAAGTCTAGACTGAGAAGGGTTTAAGAATAAGAAGGGACTCAGAGCCATATTATATCTTGATATGGGGCATGAGCTGGTCTGGCTCATCATTGATAATGCTGATTCTATAGGAAATGCATTTTAAATCCAAAGCAACAATTTTTTTTCCAAAAATTGGAATATAGCTTATTCACAACAAGGAGATAGTTTCCAAATACCTTTTAAATATTAAGTCAGAGTACTTACTAGTTGTTCAGGTATTTCTGTTTCATCTTTTAAGCCTGCATTAATATCCTGAATAAAGAAATCCTTGACAAACACAAAATAAAACCATAACATTATTAATATGAAGCTCACAAAAATTAAGCTAAAACTGATTCTTCCCTTTATCCCACATTCTATAGCTTCCATTCTCCCTTCCACCCATTCATTTAGTTATTAAATAATCCTGAGTACCTACTATGGTGCCTGCTTTGGTTCAGATCAGTGATGGCAAACCTTTTAGAGCTTTCAATGATACAAACAGTCTGCTGTGGCACACATGCCATAGGTTTGCCATCACTAGTTTAGATGCTGGGAATTCACAACAGCAGAAAACAGAAGAGACAAATCTCCATGTTCATGGATCTTATGTTCTAGTAAGATAGTATCTAAATAAGCTTTTATAGTCTAAAACCTTAAGCAGTATTTTTTTTTTTTTGAGGTACTGGGGATCAAACTCAGGACCTTGCACTGGCCAGGCTGGCACGGCATCTCTGAGCTACATCCCCGGCTCTTCTAGCAATTTTTTTAAAGTTTTTACCTGTTTACAATATAGATTGAGGACTGAGCCAATTTTGCCTTATGGTATTTATTAATGCAAAAACAAAAGTACATACTGCTTATCAGACACACATAAAGTACAGCTATAAAATGGTTAAGTCTGATTTTTTCTGTTTTAAAAAAATTTTTTAAATGAAAGTAAAAATGTCCTGTGACACTGTGTTATTTAAATGAACAGTGAGATCTTTTTAGTTCATCTGCACAGATATAAATTCTTGGTAAAGATCTGATCAGTTTTGTTCAATAGAATCTTCTGCAATGATGAAAATATTTTGTATCTGCCCTAACCAAATGGTAGCCACTAGGTTTGAATATGGATAGTGAAAATGAAAAACTGGATTTTCAATTTTACCTAGCTTTAATTAATTCAAATTTAGTCATATATGGCTACTGGTTGCCACACTGGACAATATAGATCTACTATTTACTAGACAGGCACTTTAACCAGCTAAGCCACATGGACAATGTAGGTCTAGATGAATGAAGTAATACTATTTTTTATGAATCCTGTTTTAAAAGTGAAAACAACTCCTGGAGTTGTGTTATGTGTTATGAATATGACTTTTGCCAGAAGGGTAACATCCTGATTGTGTGTTGGTACCATTATCTATATGCTAACAATGGAAACAGGTGCTTGAGTAGAATGGGTGAAGACTGCAGGAATATTACAATGCTTTGTTGGATGCCTAACAAAACTATAATGAAAAGTTAGCTATGACTATTACAACTTGAGGAACTTTTAGTTTAAAATGCTTACAAAGAATGTTCCAGGTAAATTATGCTGTGGATTGAATTTTTGTATGTGAAAATTATTTACACTGGAGAAATTTATCACCAACTGACTTAAATATATAAATTTTTTACAAATTGATGAAGAGTTTAAAAGGCCAAGCAGAAGAGTGATATGACTTTTAATTTAGGTTTCAAGTTTCATGTGATACAGTGTACCACATGAAGACTGCTGTGTGTTTCCTTCTCCCATTTCATCTCACTGTTATTTTTCCTTACCTTGACACTGTCCTGGCATGCAATGGAATCTGCCCAAAGGTATTTCATTTTTCAAAAATTTATATTTCAAACTTCTCAGAACACATAACCCACTTGCTTGCTTTAACTGAAATTTGGCATGTAGGTAAGGGAGATACTTGCAAATAAAGCCTTATTTTCTCTTTCTACTAAAGGGGCTAGGGCTTAAGGTTGTGGTAGGGTAGTCATCATTTTCTTCTATACCACTTTAATGTTGAAATACTTTTAAGCTTATAGGACCTGGCCTATGTAGAGGTTATAACTGGCAATGTACAGTATGGGGCTATTTTGTCGTCAAAATGATTGAGAAGATGGACTATTGGTGGACAATTTTCCTATGTGTTTCTCTATTTTCCACAAGTCTTACAAGCAGAAGCACTGACTAAGTCTGTTGCAGGCTATTTTTTCAAGGATATTTGTATACCAAGCACCCTTGGAAGATAAAAATGGTATCTCCTTTTAGATTACACAGAAGGCTTACTTACTGTACAGTGTAACAAAGAAAAATATCTACTTATGGAACACAGGTCAGGTAAGTTTCTTTACTGCCCAATTTTTAAAAAACATTTATATTTCCTGAGCTTGAGGTTCTTCAGCTATGAACAAGTTCACTGTATATGCAGTATCCCTCTAGTCCCCTCTGTGTTAATTCCATAGGCCTTGAGAAACAAGGGGAAATGATGTAAATTACAAGCACCTGCTGCTTGCTGTGAGGCGAGTATGGTAATAAAACGTGGAGCTGTGAGTATAGATTAGTAGTGAAGTACATGTTTAACATGTGCTACAGCATGAAAGAAAACAAACTCGCAGCATCTACAAACTTGTGGCAAGCTAGAAATCCAAAACCTCCTCAGTTCTTGACAAATGTACTTGCCATTTCCTGCTCAGAGGCCAGGATGGATAGTTTGGAATGTACAGGGATCTTTAGAATGCACATGCCAGGACTGTACCTCTCAAAATATGGAAAGGTCACAGTGGGAACCACTAGGCTCTTAAAACATTTTTTTTAAATCTCCCAGCAGTCTACTATCCATCTTCTGGTCATTATCCAATATTCATGACCGACTTTGACAGTAAATTGTTCTTTTCATTCAAAATGTAACAAAAAAGATCATGTTTTCAGGACACCCAATGTAGCAGTTCTCTGGACCTTTTAAATTTTAAATCTTCATGCTACATTAATAAAGTACTTACATGGGCCACTGGACCCTGAATTTGCTGTGAACCATGTAACCCATGAAATCATAAGTGCTATTAACCAAATATCTGAACACTTTGTAATTTGCTAGTAAAATATACAGTGATTCTCTTGTCCTCATATTATTCTATCTTTAAAGGTTTCTATTCACTTTTCTAATTTCTAACTGCCATTTCATGCCATCCAGTCTACATACCCACTCTCATCATTACGTATTATCTTTTACAATGGGATCTTTCTGTCACACCCACCTTTGCAAAATTAAACTTATACTAATATGATGGGTTCTCCCCCATACTCTCAATAAAAAGAGATGAATGCGCTTCCCTCCACAGCTCCCCTACCTGTAGATATGTAGATATACACATGCATACATGTGTATTTTATGTTAATGGTTTGATGTTTGATCGCCAAATAATTATGTGTTGAGCACTTTATTACATAGTGAAACCCTGTCTCAAAAAAATAAATTTTTTTATCATGTACATTTGAAGCTTACAACATGTCATAGAATATATACAGATAATAAAATGGTTATTATAGTAAAGGAAATTAACATATTTATCATCTTACATAGTTATCTTCTTTCCTATTCTATCCTATTATGAACAGAAAATTGAACTTTTAGTCCCTGGTTGAGTGATCAAAGGTTGTCACGGCACTATATACTCCCTGGGTTTAGATAGGTGTGCTCCTAAGTTAATATGACTTTTACCTCTAATGTTAGGCCTGTTGAATACTGCTGAAGAAAAGTCACCTAGTCATTGGGGGGGGCAGTTCAAATTCATTATTTCTATTATGCAATAATAACATATATAAAATATATATTATCTCATTTCTGACTCTCAAAGATGCCCAATAATTATTCCTCATAACCACAGTTCTAAACTTCTACTTCCTTCCTGAAATCTCCTACTATAACATCATTGCTCTTAATCACCTTGTCTCTTTTCAGTGGGAAAAGTACAGCCATCAAATTATAAAGTTTTCCAATTAATTCTCTTGCCAGCTCAAATTTGCCTGAACTGATGATCATTTTTTACTACTTCCCATCTATCTCAATGGAAGAGCTATCCTTCCTCCTACTTTCACTTTGTTCCCTATTTTTGTTTGCCTCCTGAGAAACCTCCCAGCTTGATATCCTCTTTATTTCCAATTTCTTCCTTTCTAATAGCTAAGCATACAAATAAAGCTGCATTTCTCTCATTTTCAAACACAGTCCCTCTATCCTGCATCCCTTCTCACTATCATTCTCTCAAGTTCCACTCACAGCCAGATTTCTTGAAAGAATCATCTGTGCTTGAGGCTTTTAGCCTTATTTGACATTTATTCACATATTCTAGTCCAATTTCTGCCCACTCCACCCTATTTAATACCAATTTGGCTAAGGACTTTGATCTTTAATAAGTATCATATTGTTAACCCAATGGTTTCTTTTCTGTCCTTACATTACTTGGTTCTTCTGTGCTCCTAGACAGAGAGAACATAAGATTACATTTTTCATTTCCCTAACTAGAATGCAGTGGTCTTCTAGGCAAGGTGCATGGCATATGTTTGGCATAACTCAGTGGCAGCAAAACTATGGCATGTATGCTGCAGCGGGCTGTTGTCACTGAAAGCTCTAAAAGGTTCACCATCACTGGCATAAGTGTTCACTTAACACCTACTGAATAAATAAATCCTTTAATAATATACTCTCATCAAATTGTGCTTACTTCTTCCATCTGACATTACTAAACAATATCTTTTATTTACAAGTTGACTTCACAGTCTCAAGCTCCTTGAAGACTGGGGTCATAGTTTATTGTTATAAATTTAGTAGGAATTAAGTAAATATTAATAAACAGTGAAATTATTTTCTGAACACTAACGTTCCATAAAATGATATTCTCTAAACTAAGATTATAACTAGATTTATAATCATGTACATTATACACACTTAACTGCATTTACCAAGTTCTAGGCTCAAAGCAAAACCCTTGTTAAATACAATCATTCACATTTATAAATTACTAAGTACTGTGTATATAAATATTGTATACCACACATTTCACCATTCAATTTTACCGATCAGACACTTACAGGCTTTGGCTTCTCTCTTGAGTTACATTTTTTCAGATGCTTTGCTAGTTGATCTTCATATACTGTGCTAAATTTAAAGAGATAATTTTAAATAAGACATGACAATTACTGTTTCGAGCACAAAAAAACTCTTATCTGATCCATACTTACTGTTTTGGATCTAAAGGACACAGGATTCTTTTCCGAGCATTTTCTTCCTAATAAATCAAAAGGGAAATATTTAAGTAAAATATCAAGTTCATTACTTACAGATACCAGATGTAACTCTAGTATATCTGCATTCCCAAAACAAGGCAAGTAAACTTTAAAAGGATATAATGAAAAACTAGTAAAATCAGGTCATAGAATAACAACAACAACAAAAAATCTCCTATGTAGCTAGCTTATGTATATATATAAACAAATACTGCTTTGGACAGGCAAGGGTCTGTGGGTTCAAATAAATTGTAGAAAAGGCCTACATATGTAATATTAAATCTATAATAATAATGTGCTATTATTTTATGCACCAAGTCAGAAAAAATGTTAATCATTTACTTTATTTCAAATTAACTAATTAAAAATCCAACAAAAATTGTGTCTGGCTGGGCGTCATGCATACACCTATAATCCTAGTATCCTGGGAGGCTGAAGCAAAGAGGACTGCAAGGAGCACAGCCTCAGCAACTAAGTGACTTAGTGAGACCATGTCTCAAAATAAAAAATGATGAGGATGTAGCTTAGTGCAAAGGCCCTGAGTTCAGTCCCTAGTACCTCAAAATAAAATTTTATTTTAAATTGGATCATTTATCATGCATAACATATTTTGAAATAGGTATATCTTGTGGAATGGTTAAAAGTGAACTAATTAACATATGAATTACTTCACATACTTGTTCTTTATGAAAAAATGCTACCCGTTTTAATTGACATACTGTATTATTAATAAATGCTTCCTCTGTTCTTGAAATGTGGAAAATGTCTTAGAAACAAAACATAGCATTTAACAATTTGGCATATGCCATATTCTATTGGCTCTGCAACTTTTTATATAGTAGTTACTATATCCTTTTATTTTTAAGTTACATGGATTTAACTATATACTCTTAGAAAAAAGAATGGAAAACTAATGGTGTTGGCAATTTTACCTAACATTGCATATAAACCTGTATGAAATAGGGTAGGTAGTATAGTAGTTAAAATCACAGTCCAGTCAGACTGCTTAGGTCTGATTTCAGCTCTATCAGCTACTGGCCCTATGAACCTAGGAAGGCTTATTGCCTTACGTGAAAGATTAAAATAATAGTGCATAAAAAAAAATAATAGTGTTACCTCCTAAGGCTTATGAAAATTAAGTGGAGTTTTAAAAAAACCCAAAACAGCAGAGTGCTAGCCAGAGTAAAACCTAAGTGTTACTCTTAATTTTTTCTCAATTTATTTCAATTCTGATGTGCCTCAAAGAAACCTTTACACTTTTTTGAAATGCTGTACATTAATTTTTCCTTATTTGCTGGCTTCAAAATTTAGCTTCTAGCCAGGTGCCATGGGGTGTGCCTATAGCCCTAGCTACCTTTGAGAGACTGAGGCGGGATCTCAGATTTCTTAAGAATAGGATATTGGAGACCCATCTGGGCAACACAGCAAGAGTCCCCTGCTTTTGTTTCAACAAAGGTTAACTTCCATGCAGAAAAAGCCTCTAACTTTGAAAGCCTAACCATACAGGGGGAAAATAAAACACTTTTTTGAAATTTATCATTTGGGTTTAGAAACAGTTTCTCAATCTTGAACAGTTTGCGTTGGATAATTCTTTTTAGGGGGCTCAGGGGAAGCAAACTGTCATGTGATTTGTAAGCAGTTTAGCAGTGTCTGCCCTTTATCCATTAGATGCTAGTAACATTTCCCAGTTTTCACAACGAAAATGTCTTCAGACGTTGCTATGTGTCTGACAAAATCATCCCCAGTTGAGACTTACTGGGTAAAAATTAGTGTAAGTAGTGTCCTCACAGCTATATATGATAGTTCTTTTAAAAAGTGAGAAAGACAACAATACAATTACATCAAAAATGGGGAGGCCGGGGATTTAGCTCAGTGGTTCCACTGCCTGGCTCACAAGCTCAAGGTCCCGAGTTTGATCCCCCGTACCAAAAAAAAAAATTTGGATTCAGGAGAATGGTTACATTTCAAATCCTAATTGTAGTCACAAAAGTGTTTCCATTTGGTGTTTTGGAGTCTTTCTTCAAGGGACTATGCCAAATATCATTATTCTTCAGTAGGAATTTATCCATGGTCTGCTACTATCTTCATCATCAGTAATTTTCCAGATTGCTGGATTTATAGTGGAGAAAAAATCCTTCTACAACAATAATCTCATTCTTTAACCAAAGGATGTTTCCTGACTCCCTACAACCAGCCAATTTACAACTGTAGTTATCTGAACTTCAAAGAGTTCCCACAGTAAATCACATCTCCCATACTCCAAAACAACTATGTCCTGTTTTCAGTATGTTTTATTTTAGGTAAATAACCAGTCAAACCAAAACATGAAGTAGGTTATGGCTATGATGGGCAGTGGTAGATGAAGGGGCTGATCTGCAATGGATTTTACCTAGAACGATTAAACTGTTTGAACAAGAAATAAAATAATGCAAATAACACTGGACTTCAGCAGACTGAAACCAGATGCTGGCCTATTTGGTTTATTCTAATCTAGTAGACATTCTCTGTATCTATCAGCATCCTGCTCTTGTTCTTATTTTTATTTTCCTATCACATATATATATGTACATATATAGTCTAAACTAGCAATACACACGCGAATATACAAATATGTATTGCTTGATACAACAGCTATTTATATAACTATTATAGAACAAAATTGTACGTGCTTTTCTATTTTAAAAGATTAATTCTTACGTATTTTAAAAATCTTTCCTACCTCATTCCAGCAAAGTAGTTTTAAGTTGTTTTCTAGAGATTGTAAGTCTAAATACATTTTTAAAGTTTCTTTCTAGTACATTCACGAGAAGCCGCTTTCACAAAACAATAATTAGAACACAATACTGTAGTGAAATCTAGGGACTTAAATCAGTACTTTTCGTAAATTTCCATTTCCCATGAGTAGTAAGTTGAGGTGAAACTAAATCTAGCATTGCCCTAAGTTAGGATCAGGATAAATATGTCACAGCTGGATATTTACTTTGAAAAAGAAAACAATGCTCAAACACTAAGGCTCATCATCGCTCCCCAGGGAGATCAAAACTACTTTTATTGAAATAAATGCTGGAGAATCCAGGGGACAGAAGCAGAAACCTGTCAAAGAGGGAAGGGGCCGGGTTCCAGCACCGACCGGACCGGGAAACTTATTTCCGACTCTCAGGAGGGTAGGGCGATACCAGACCTCCGCAGCTCCAGCGTGTTCACCACAGAACCTTTTTCCTGCAGCCACCACCATCCTGCAGAACCGCTTCTTCTTTTCTACGTAGTAACTGCATCTACCCTCAGCTGGAAAACCAGTCGCGGATTGTGTCGGCGCAGAAGCTGCCATAATTCAGGGTGCACTTCTGGTGGCAAGCATCTGGCGCCCAGCTCAAAAGTTGTCAATTTCCTTCAGGTCCTTTTCCCTTAACAAACATGGCAGCTTTGGGTCCGACCACGCCGGTCAGTTTCCGGAAGTAGCGCAAAGGTCCTCGCTCTCTTCTTTTGCAAAACAGGAAGAGGCTGATGGTGGCCGGTGAGGTCCAAACTTTCTTCGTCTTTCCTCCGTTTCTATATCCCCCCCTCCTCCGCGGAAGCAGAGCGCCAAACTCAAACTCTATACAGACCCTGACGCTTCACAGGCTAGGGCCGGGCCTGGTGGGCTTTTCCGCACACCTGCCAGGGCAGCGGTCCAACATGAGCCAAGTTCTGTTCCAGCAGCTAATTCCGTTGCAGGTGAAATGCAAAGACTGCGAGGAGAGGTGAGGTCTGCGTTACTTGGTGCCCGCGGGTGGCGGTTGGGGCCCGGCCAGTGGGGAAGATGGCGGCGCTGGGCTGTGCGCCCCGGTCCTTGGCTGGGTGTCGGGTTCTCCCCCACGCGAAGAGGGAACCCAGCTGGGAGGTAATGGTCACCTCTGTCACCGAGTCGGCCGTTGCCGAGAGGAAGGAAGGAAACATGAGGGCCGGGAAGCCGACTCGCCTAGAAATCTTAGCTTCTGGGCACGGCGGCGATGATAACCCTACTCTTCCCTTCTGGTAGATGAGAGCCGTGGCCTCGAGAAATTAATTTACGCCGGGACTCATGGAGAGTTCATGGCAGACAGGGTCAATCACTAGAACTCAGGCCTTGGTTGCCACTCATTTCCTCTCGTTCTCCTTTTGAAATGTGTCCGGAATAAAATTTGAAACTTCAACTTAAAAAAAATTTAGTGATATACTTTGGATCGTCTTCAAATTAGTTACAAAACAAAGCGAATTACTTTTTCTTTTTTGTTGTTGTTTATACCGGGGATCGAACTCGGGACCTTGCGCTTGCGAGGCAGGCGGCAGAACCACTGAGCTAAATTCCCGGCCCAAAGCAAATTACTTTTTTTTTTTTTTTTTGGTACCGGGGTTAGCAACTACTTTTTAACGCACTAAAAACTGAGAAAATTAGAAACACGTTATTCAAGAAGTATTGCCTACTTGTAAAACCCCTTGCTCGCCACTATGTATGCTATGGTCTTCGTGGAATTTACAGTCCAGTAGAGGAAATAAATCCCAGTCTCATAAACAAATACAAAATTGCAACTTTGACTGAGGAAGCGGTGCTACAGGACTTATAGAAAGAGGTTTGATTGTAAGTCAGGAGGTGTAAAAACAATCTTTTTTCCCTGTCCCACTACTCATTAATTGTCC
This sequence comes from Heterocephalus glaber, assembly GCF_000247695.1. Next base: position 2,929,362 of record NW_004624857.1, on the reverse strand, counting down.
CGTCAGTTTCTGTGAACGTTGTTTCCTCATTTGTAAAATTGTTATAATTTGCCTACCCACTTACTGAGGATCAAGTGTGAAAATATATGTAAAAACCAAAGGGTGTAGAAACTGTAGCATTAAAAATGAGGATATTGATTTACTTAGTCTCCAGTAACGATAAACTGATAAAATTCAGATTTAGGTTCACAATCCACATTGGCAAGCCAGACAGGAGCTGGAACTGAAACCAGCGGTTGTGTATGGAAATCTGTCAGTTATTTTAATGTTTGTTTGTTTGTTTGTTTGTTTATGGGAAAACCCAGGGACTTGCTTATATTAAGTGCACTTTTTGCTACGGAGCCATAAATCCTATCCCCTAATTGGTAATTTTGTGCTTTGCAGTGTGGTGGGTTATTGGGCATTTGACATGGGGGCCAATCCAAAGTAACATGCTGGAAGTGTAAAACACACATTGAATTTTGAAAACATGCTATAAAAGAGAAGGTAAAATAATAATTTTTGTATTATATGTTTGTTTGGGGTTTTTTGGTACTGGGGATCGAACTCGGGTCCTTGCGCTTGCGCAGCAGGCGGCAAAACCACTGAGCTAAATCCCCAGCCCGCTTTGTATTATATGTTAAAATGGCAAAATTTGGGGTGTGTTGGGTTAAATAAAATTAATATTAAAGTTAATTATACCTACTAGGTTTTTTT